>VTPC01001224.1:140514-187890 GCA_011009095.1 Ignelater luminosus
TATATAGTTTAGATTTTCATATTAAAAATACAATCATTATTATTAGAACTGTCTAAATTAAAGCTAAGTATCCTTGGTGAAACGCCCGTTTAATAAAATTCAAGAAATCAAATTCTAATTGTGTTTTAACATTTTGGAAGTAATCCCCAGAAAAATCTAAAATGTGGTGTACAACGTTCCAGGAACTTTAAGAATCTATTAGTTTACTTGTCATTAAGCTTACCAGAAGGTTAAGGTTTCAGGCTCCGGCATAATGAAGCCATTTTTGTTAATGTATATACCTACTATTCACGAAAGATTGGAGACTTAGTATGAATGTATCGGATTCTTTAGTAACAAAAGGTAATCTTAGACAACTAAATACGTTAAGAACTTTTTGAATAATGTAAGTTATTTCACTGTAAAAATGTGTTACAGTGGCTTTACTTTGTTTATATTAAAAATATTACTTGTATTAAACGATCAGCAGTTTTCAATTATTTTTAAGAATTGAAGGTGGGCAAATTAAGACACAAGGTTGCTGGCTAGATGTTGCAGAATTGTCTACGATTAAAACAGGTGAGAAGTCTAAATTAAATAACCCCAGACTGAAAATAATGTTCTTGCTGCTCAAAACAGTTTGAAAAAGTAGAAAACACTACCGTGTTCGTATGTTCTTCTGTAGATGATGAAAGTTAAAAAAATTGTTTTTGTTTTGAGATTGCTTGTTCTTGATATTTTGATCAGACCATAATTCTAAAAACTAACAAAAAATAGTTATAAAATCAGCAACAAAACCTAAGATTTACAGGAGGCACTCAAAGTTGCATTCACCTAGAATTTCTAAGATTAAAATAGCTTTAAGGCTGCACTTTTCTGAATTCCCTTCTCTATGTAATCCTTCAAAAAGAAATTTAGTGACGTTAATTCAAAAGTTGCCGTGACCAAGTGACAATGAATTAGGATGACCAGATAAACAGTGTTTTTCAAGATTCATCCCTATTTTGATACCATAGCTTTTTTAAATGTAGAGCATCCTTGGTATTTTTTACCTCAAGAGATATATTAAATACCTTAAACAATCCGAGCAGTTTAGAGAGTTTAAGAACTTCTACCGACCAGCAGGAAGAATCCGATTGGTACAAAAGAACAGAAAAGTTCAATCTATACGACAAATCTAAGCAGCTTTTACCAAGTCTGACACGCACAGTCCAATATAACTAGATTAGAAGATCCTGAAACCAAATTTATTTGTAGACACGAACTCTCTCCCTGTTAATGTTCCAAAGTGATTAGAATGAAGAAGGGGACTAACCAGTTCTAAAATCCTGAAACATTTTTCACTTCTAAACTTTGAGCTGCAGATTTGGCTTAAAAAGTTGTATTTGAGTTTCTCAGAACAACCTGACTGTTTCCATTTCTGAATTATATTCTACCACCAAAAAATACAGCTTTGATAATTTTATGTTTACATGGTTTTGTTATAAGACTCACATAATATTGTTTAGATTTCTAGATTCCTTTATGGATTGTTAAAAGTCTTAATGTCTCGGATTATTGGGCTATTCAGAAGATGTTGGCATAGAGAAGAAGAAGTATGTTGAAATCTAGCAACTGAACACTAATGCTGGAGATGAAATAAACAAATAAAGACTGTACAAGTGTGTAAAGAGCAAAGTGTACTTTGGCCAAAAAATATCTCTAAACAAAAAAATTTTGGACGCTTACGGTGTTTAAATCGTAAGATACCCCTAAGAGTGCCTCTGCAAAACACACAATACGAGTAGAAGAGAGAAATTGCCAAACATTTTGTTAAGGTATATGGCACTCGAAAGAGAAAACTCAACGGAATTAAAGTGCATTTGATATAAATGAAAATTAACAACTCTCGCACATGCACCAATTCAGTTTTAATGGATTATTGAAATTTATCGAGATTCAAATCATTTTTTCGCTCGGGAAAACTGCAAAACTCATAATAACTATCGTGTTACGTCATTTGATATGTTCAACGAAAGAATCTGTTGAAATGTAGATGGTGCAGACAAAAGCAACATAAATTTTGAATGTAACTTGATCAACTGTTCTGTGAAATTTGTTACAATTTCATACGTGAAATAATATAATTTGTAATAATGGTGGCGTATTTAGTACTGAACTTGAAAAACGTTATTCAAAGAATAAATCAATTAGTAAAGCATTAAAATTTTCGCGACGAAAGGAAGAAAAGACCCCCAAGTACTTCTGTCTCCTAAACATTAATTTGGCAATCTTTTCTTCTTGACGAAAACCCAAATCTCCAGGGAATCATCAAAGAATGCGCTGTTTTTATTATAAACAAGTGAAACCTTGAAAAGTCTGATTTAAACAAGATCTAAAATTCAATTTTAGCAAAATAATGAATAGTGAATATTTATTGTTATTAAGAATTTGTTTGTTTACGTTAAACCTATTTAACATTACAAATTTTAGTAGTTTTCGTTTGCGATGGTATTTTATTGTAAGTTATAAACAAAATACAAATCAACACAACATTAATATTATTATTATATTCAAAATTTAAAATTAATCCTTAACTATTCATTAAACACAAAAAAGAGAATGGTCAATACATAAACATCTAAAATAACCTTCTTTTCAAGTTTTTCTAAGCAATTTGTACATTTTTGTTGACGTAACTGTTTATTTTTACATAAGATGGGGAATTACATCAGTAAATACTTTCCAAATCAGCACATCTTCGATTAACCAGTAGATAATATTAAATAAAACGAAACGTCGTTTTATTAAACTCAGCATGTGGTAAATATTGATTGAATGACAGTATACTATAATAGGACAAAATTGAAGCTATTGATAACTTTTTTATACGACGACACAATATATAACTAATTACGTTTTCAAATAAAATTTATGATAAATTGTTATGGATTCCAAACATATTTTTGTTTTATTGGCTAATAAATTACTGAGAAGGAATACAATTAAAAGATGATGTAATTTGTTTAATAATTCGGCTATACAGGATATAACAAATATAGAAACAAATGAATATTTCTATTATTAATATTTAATTGTTAGAGGTGTTTTATGAGTTTATAATAACAAGATAAAAGAAGTTTTTAGACTTCTATTATGCTCATTGTAAAATAAATAGAAATTGAAATATAAACGAATAATTAAATACCAATTAGTGAAAGCAAAAACCTAATAAAGCTATCAGCATTTAAAATAAAAGCATAAGAAATTTATGTTTATTTTCTTATTTTACCAGTAGCACTCATCTATACTAACTCACTACTACGATTCTCTTTCAAAGCACCGCCGTGTAGTATGGGTTGCCTACATACAATTACTAACAGGCTGCAACAGCTGCAAATAGCATTTATGAACAAAAATAATGGAATCAAACTCAAATAAATTATAATTCCTTTAACACGTGAAACTCGAGTGACATTTGTCGTTTTAAAGAACAAGGAATATTGATATAAAAGACGCAACCAGGTTACTAAAATGTTATTGTAAATGCGTGTTAAGTTTTTTAAAAATATAGCCCATAAGATTAGGGTGCAAAAAATAAAAAATACTGATATAAACATTATTTAGCGGCAATGATGGGGAGTTTCAATATAAAGTTTAAAATTGATTTGAACATGGGTACCATAAGTTTCGTTCTGGATGATGACTAACATAACGACAATTTGCATGTAGATACCTGCCAGTACAGATATGGTTTGTGACCAAATCTTTCACTAAAGTGAACAATCAAAACGTTGAGAAAGAAATATCGATTTGTCAATATCAACGACCTTTAATACTAAACTTCCAAACGCTAACTATTAAAATTATTTCCAAACACCTCCACGGTGTAAATACGTATAGGTAAACTTCGATTATCGCAACAGTCTTTCTTCTGTGTTACAAAGCTTGAGAACAAAATGGAGAAAACCAAAGCGAATCAGCTTAAACTTAGATTAAACTTACAAAAAGCCTAAAATAGAGAAACAAACACTACGCTTGATTAATATGGAATTCCGCTCTACGCAAATTTCTAGGATCGCACATCCATGTAAGCAAATTTGCACTTCGGAAGTAGTAGACCTCAGAACTGAGACACTAGACAAAAATTCAAAAACATCTGGTAAAGTAAAGTAGCTAAAGATATTTCCACATTTGGGTCTTTCTCTACGCCTATAAATGACGGGTATCTTTTTAAAATGTAGGGTCTGTAAAGATCTCAATTAAAAGACTTAGGGTCCTCTAGCCCTTTCCAATTAGCCAGTTCAGCTATGTCAAGTTAAGACCGGTCATAATAATGATCTTTCTCCTGCCGATAGTCACTGCTTCTTAACCAACCCGCTTTTCAGGGCTGACACGATCTGTTGTTTTAAAATTCCTAGAAAGGTTCTGGTGCTAAGCATGCGTTCTCGGCTCCAAGTCTGGATAGTTCCTCTGCTTTCTCCTTGCCATGAATCCAGCTACGCTCAGGAACACATAGGAGGCTTACCTCCTTTGTGGGGGCAAGTCTTTCTAAAGCATTTACACTTTCTTGAATGAGAAGATTTCTTGTTCTGGTTGAGCACACCACTTTTAATGCTAGAGCAGATGTAAATATTTCGCTTCGGCATCCTTGCTTAATCTGTGTATGTCACCGACAGGATGATATATGCGTCCGTTTAGAAGATCGTGGTGTGTTTACTCAGAGCGAAATTCTCTTGCACACTTAGGTTTTCCAGATATATGCCTGCTTTCTAGGACTGCCGTCATCCATACGTGGTCCATCCGTAGTTAAAACCAGAGAGTTCTGTTGGAAGTTGACCTGTTCGTTCTCCCACTGTTGCTTAATTGAGGTTGTAAGAGAGTGCTTCCTCTTCCTGTGCAGTCTTAGCTGATTCTTTACCTAAGTTACCCCCAAGTGGATAAAGAAACTTCCCTTTTCACTAACTGGGATATTTTGGCCTTGTCTTGTGTTCATTCCTTTTCCTGATTGTAACCCTTCACCTCGCAATCTGATCTGAGCCGTCTTGGCCTCCGGTAGGCCTAATAGTACCTTGAGTAGAATTGTAGAGATCATCCTCATTATACTGCTGGTGGTGAGCTCTATACTAGACCACCAGACCACTCAGCCATATTGTACCTTCGGTCTGATTGTATGTTACAAAAGTTTTCGGAATCTTTTTTTACCAGGTTACCATTAAAAATGAATATTATGCTGTTCTTGATTAGTTAGCCAGATAACTTAATTTTATTCAAATTTTATGTGAACAAGATGTACATAGATATGTTTATAATCTAGTTGAAAGAATATCCATACGTAAATTAATTAATTTTTATGCAGCTCACAATATTCTTATTGCAATAATTTCGTTAACAATGAGGAATTGTGATTAAGCAAATCCCTGTTTGAACTTGCCCAAAACTTGCTCTCAAAGTTAATGTAATGTGGTAGGGCATGCCATAATGCAGAAGTAGAACCTTGATGCGTATGTTGCTTCAAAATTCGACGCATCATGTGCGACCATTAAAAGAAATTTGATACCAAACGATCTAAAATAATGCATAAAGACAGAAATATTCGAAATGAGAAAAATTCTTAGACGTTGTTTCAAACATTAGTTTAAACAAAGAGCAGTATGCCATTTGACCCTAAACCAAACAACCCCACCAAACACTCGACAGATTTGACTATTCGACATGTTTTTTTAAGTATTTACTTGAATATTGAACTACAGTGACTGAAAAAACCAAAATCGGAAAGTTGTATTGGCGGGATCATATAAAGTTAGATCACATTAATGTTGCAACCGTTCAAGACCGTATACAGGAGGCTTGAACTAGATTGACTGCCATGAAAGCATAAGGACATTTATCTGTAATGTCAATATTGATCATTCTTTTCTATACTTGCAGAAATGTCTTTATGTGGAAAACATTTTCGACAATTGAACTTAGTGTTTATTATAATAACTTAAAGTCTTTCGGAGAACTTTCGTGACATATATCTACCCGATGCAGCTGTCAAAATGCTTAATCTCGTGTCCAAGGTCATCCCTTACTATTTGATCTTCTGCGTAAACGTTCTCTTAAATCTTCTGTTTTCTTTCTTTTAGTGAAGAGAATGATTTCAGTCTTAAATGGATTGACTAAGAAGCTATTCTCGTTACACTATCTTTCTGTGATCTTATAGACTACTTGCATTCGATCGCAAACGACGTTTAGAAAGTGACCGGTAACTAACACCACGACTGCCTCAAGAGCCTGTCTACCTGGCATAGAAAACTTTTTTCTAATGCAGAGTTCACCCAACTAACGGGTGTAGTGATCATGACCTTGTTTAGTGAGACTTTGCAAATTTGTAGTCGTGTTTTCCCGTTATCGCATTCTAAAACGCTGACAAAAAATAATGCGAGAGCAACTTCCTTGTAGTTTATGGTGCAAAAACTGTTGCTAAACCTACAGGGATATAGTGGTACCTCCTGCTCCTAACTTAATCTCTTTCTTTATTCTCTCTCTGTCTTTACTAATTATGTCGGACTACCACATATGGGAATTTTATATGCACTTGCAAAGAAGATTTCTTTATCAAAGTCAGTGGCGGCTGGTGACCTAACTTCAGGTGGTGCCAAAACCACGTGATCGTCTCTTGATTGGTTAAGATTGTCAGATTATACAGAAACAAACCAATCAAGCGACAAACATGTGGTTTTGGCTCAACCTGAAGTTAGGTCACCAGCCGCCACTGATCAAAGTTATGTTGTATATTTTGGTAAAAATGGTTCAGAAAACTTGTTTGCGTTGTGTGCACCTGCTCTTATTGAATCAAAAAGTTATGTGTCAAAATGCCTACTAGAAAAACTTAATGGCTCTATATACGTGTCTGCAGTATCTCTGAAAATAAAGTAACTAATATGAGTCTAAAAGAAAATAAACTTCGTTGGAATATGTAAGTTGGTTATCATGTCCAAAATGACCAGCGACCTATTCTAGATGTTGAAATATTTTAAAAGTAGTTTCTAGCTCTGTCTTATTTATTCTAAGAATAATTCTGTAAACTTACCCTATAGTGTCTCATTTAGATTATAATTAAGATTTTAAGATTTTGACGTTAATACAAGAAATGAGATAAATTGCTTTTAATGAAGTTTAACTTCCTGATGTTGGCCAGTTAGTTGGTGATAATTAAAAGTGTTTGGAAAACTTGCCTTTTAAGAAATCGGTGTCTTGATGGATATACATTTCAAATGCACCTCTGTAATTGACGGCGTAATCATTTCTGATACCAAATCAATAAAACAGCAAAAAATTTCTAAAATTAGTAACATTAACTAGAATCCTACGCCAACATTTTTACTGATAAACATGTAAACCATCTTCCTAGCTTAACATTCAGAGAATATTCAGATGTGACGAATGTCGGCTTTAAAATCTCAAGAATTTGTCTCTGGAATGTCTCAGCTCGTGCACAACCTTACCTTAAAGTAATGGTAAAAACAAGAAGATATAACAGCAGACCTATAATCTATTCTTGCTGTGCAGAAGATATTACCTTTACATAAACTCTCTTTTTAAAGTCTTACAATTGTCAAAAGCTTAAAGATAACTAAATACTTAAAATTGCCAACTTATTGGCGTAATTTTCCTTTCCTCTCAGTAAACCGTGCAATAAAAACTTTTTTCAATTTCACCCATTCTAGCTAATTCTCACAAACTAAATTTGTTTGCCATATTTGTAACATTTGTTCTGAGATATATTTTTTATGGTTATTTATCTTTTAAATTTATAATCATTTTATAATTGAAATTTTCAGGGAAAATAGAATTTACTGTTTTTACCTTTGTGATGTGTGAAACATTATTTCCGAGTTTTATATTTTTGTTTCTCATTACAATGTAATTAGTTGATTGATTAATACTCTACAGAAATCTCTTTGTTTACTAATACCTTATAATTTTAAAAATATTGCATTTACTTAGTCGTAGAGGAATTTATGTAATTGGAAATGAAAATAATATTAAGGAGTAAATTGACGATAGGGCGTTATTCCAACAGTGATAACTTAAAATTATTTTACCTGAAGCTATCATTTACAACTTCATCAAACTGGATTAACATAATCAACTTCTTCAAACTAATTTTCGAAGCTTGGTTACGAGATGTTTGATAATTTGTAGACATCATTTATTAACTCATGCGCTGTTACAAAAAGTTGTTTCAAAGATTAAGTAATTCATAGTTTTGTTTCTAACAGAATGTTTTTGTTTTTTAATTTTGAGGTGTTAAGAGTTCTGAATTACTTTTACTTCATAGTAACAATATTAATGAAACAAAACAGTCATTATATCTTAATATGTTATTGTTTATATATTTATATTATTAATGCGTAAAAAATGTAACTTAATACAGTTAGGTATCTTTAAAAATTCATTTCAAATGCTGTAGACGTTTGTATTTATAAGCATAGGCAACACCCACTACTCCCTAGCTTTATGTAACAACTATAGATACTTTACTGCAACTCGAGAATAATATTTGAATTTAATTTAAAATGCAGCAGAATCAGTGATGGATTTTAGGCTTAGGCCTGCAAGGCCCAGGCCTTAAACACTTTTTTACTGTACTAGAATTACAAACAACCCAGGTTCTATAACAAATCTTACAATTTACAACTATTTATAAGAAAGTTCAAGAATTTCTGATTATACCTTTACTGATGTTTATATAGATACAGAATGTTGAAATAAAGTGGATGCATGAACATAAACGAAACAAAGTAAGTATAGAAAAGAAGAATATTAATAGCTTATACAATATTTAAGAGCACAAGAAGAGAAACCGGTTAGGAAGAGTATACTAATTATATTCACAGAATAAGAAAAAATGATATTGAAGCAAGCGATTATTGAAACAGGCAATGTAATAAAACTGAGTTTGAGGAAAATCTAACAAGTGAAGAAAATTTTAACTTTTATGCAAAATTAATAAACAAATATTATAGGAACAAATTGAAATTGTTAAAAGTATCAATTTAGAAATCTAAGATAGATCAAATAAAATGTTTGAGCATTATTACTAAGCGTGGGACGTTTTAGGTTTTTGCTTTCCAACAGTCTTCCACATGTAGCTATTGCAACGCGTGTATTGTTTGTGATTCGGTCCGCGCAGCGGTATGACTCACGCGTCATTGTTGGAGGGAGCTGATTCTTGAATTCCGACCTAAAACGTCCTAGCTCAAATTACTACCTATTAATTGCGTCTATGATCATCCATTGCAATGAGCCAAGCTTTAAGTTTACAATGCCGTCGCATTTCACGGTTACAATTAATGCAAAATAAAACTATGCGAATAATTTTCAAATGCAATAGATATATGTACGATGGAATGTCAAATAATTAAAAACTCAAACCTAGTTTTAATGTATAAAAACACGAAGAGATTACGACACGTGGAAACTGCACTGAAAGGTTATTCTTATTGTTGGATGTGTGGATAAATCTATTAAGATATTTTTAAGACAATTTAAGGCAAGTGTGTTGTATGTACTGCATACATGTGTTAAGATACAACAGCCACGAACCCATAAAGTAAAACTATACTCTGTATGTGTATGTCACCAAACCAGAAAAGACAGGTGCAAACCAAACGAAGCAAACTAAGAAAAGTAATCATGGTGAAGTGATGAAGAGAAACGAGCAAAAAAAAGCATAATAACAATTAGAGTTAACGAAACAATCTTGGCAGTTACAACGAGGAGCAAACGTTTTGTCGTCCCAAGTCAGCAACTGTGGTCAGTTAACGTGGCTGCATTAATTTTTATTTATAATAGAAGATGTGAAGTGTTTGAATCAATGTTATCATCATCCTACTATTCTTTTATTTGGAGAATAGCAGAGAGATGTTTAGAAAGATCTCCTTGGGCCAGCGTAATTTAGCCTTACTTTGCATTCTCTAGTTTCATCTTGAAATTCAGAATTAAATCTCTGGTACCTGGATGATGGTACACTTGCCGATCAATACATTTTAGTTTTGATTGATTTAAAATGCCTTTTTAATTTCTTTTCTAAATTAGGTCTCAAAATAGTTATCTGCTGGTGAACAATTAAGACAAGATACTTTTCTAAAATCTCATAACACCGCTCCTAGTATATCTTTAAATAGCTAGGATGACGCTAATTTACTAGGGTGCCCACTAACCAATAACTTAGTAATTCTTAAAAGAGTTAGCAAGAAGCTAACGAAAATGCACCCTCACTCTGCTTATCTACTACTGTTACATTAGCTTATTACAAAATAATTATGTCAGCAAATCATGGTGTCGATGTACCCTTCCTGTTGTTTCTGGAGGTTTAGAGATTCATGACGTTTCCTCTCTTTGTTTTTCTGCTTTTATTTCATTTTTGTTTATGCGAAAGATTTAACGGCAACGGTGATTCCACAGGCAATTTTGGAAAGTCCCGATGATGTACATATAAAGCGGTTACTTTTTTGGCAAAATCTTTTAGAAAGTGATATTTTATCAATATCAGCTGAATGTAAACAAAATAAGCAAATCTTTTAACGTTAATATCTTAAATTCTAAGTCAGTACCATTTAACAAGATTACACACGGCATTCTTAAATTCTATAGCTTATTAGAAACTTGAGGCGTCGAAATCATTTTTATACAGGAACGCCAAATACCATAAGTAGATACGTCCTTATTATTCTCTGTCAAGCAATTCATCTAAGAATTTGATTTCTATCCAATTTGGATAAAATTAAGAGACTATGAAGTTGTTATGAAAAGCTAGTTTCTTCATGAGAAAGCATTTCTGTCCTTGGGCACGTGCCTAGCAAAGTATCACGTGGTTTCAATAAACTATAAACCTGCAAAATAATATAGACGTCAGAGATGTAAATGATTATCGCAATCAAACTTGATCCACGATTAAAAAAGAATTAAAAGGATTTCCTAACCATCAACTCATCAATTCTAACATTACTGTATGGATTCAGGAAGCACCATAGCACATAATTCAGTTCAAAGTTCTAGACAAACATTAGTTATACTACTAAACCAAATCACGACATTTCTAATTACTAATGGCCAGATTAAAACATATAAGCCACATTTTATTCTTAATTTATACATTGGATCTACCTACCTCTATGAAATATCGTCAGTACCATTATGTAGTTATGTTTGTCCATCCGAGCAACTCAGGTGTGGCTTGGAAAAATTAATTTTGATCTACATAATATTAATAAATTATTGAAAATAAAAATAAATCAAAAATCTAAGAGAAAGGATATTTATAACTAACAAGTTAATAAAAAACGAGCTCAATACGACAAAAAATAAAATAAACTGCGGAGGAGAAGAAAAAGAAATGAAAAGCGTCTAGTAAAAGGAATAACAGACGGGAAAGAATGGAAATGGGATAATAAGAAAGGAAATTTAAAAAGTGGCTAAACGAGAAGTAACTCGAATATAGAAGTTCTAAAATCTGAGAATATAGATACCAATATAAATTAAAATGACTACATAAGCAACAAAAAAAAACAACAGTAAAAAAAGTAAAAAAGAGCAGAAAGAAAGAGGTAATACACTAAAAGCGGGAATTTGGAATGTAAAAAGCGGTAAAGAAAGGTCAGAAAAATTAAATCGAGATAAAAAAAATAAAGTGGAGGTTTTAGTCCTACACGAAACGAAAAAGAAAGAAGGGTTACCTAATAGGTTGGAGCGGAATAGGAGAAACTATCGCGGCACAAGCTGCCGTCGCAATATTTATAGAAAAGGTTAAAGCAACGGGCATACTAACAGTTAAGATACGTAAATGCACCTAATGATAGCCCGAATATAGAGGAAAAGAGATAAACTCTTCCAAGAAATACAAAGAGAAATTGATAAAGTGGAAAACGACAATATAGTAGTTATGGGAGATCTGAATGGGAAGTAGGGAACATAAACGAAGAACTAGAGAGATGGTTTGGCAAAGAAAGGGAACATATCAGCAATGATAGTGAAAACAGAATATTAGAACTAAATAAATATGTATAAAAAATATATATTTACAAGAAAAGGGACGAGGAGGAATTAGTGAATATAAATTAAGGAACAACACAAAACGTTTGAAGGAAACAAAAAATATAAATAAAAATAAATTTAAAAAAGCAAATTTTAGAATAAGATACAATACAGAGCTAATGAGAATTTGATGGAATAAATGTAAGAAAGGCGTAGAAACAAGACAGAATAAGCTTAAGAAAGACGAATGTGAAACAGCTAAAATTGAAAATATAATCAAAGAATTCAGAAGGAAATAAAGAAAAAAAGAGAGCGTGTAAAAAATATTTGACCACTAAAAAAAAATAAAATTAGTAAAAGACTTAACAAAAGAAAGTAAACAAAAAATTTTAAGGCAAAGTAGCTAATGGTTATATCAGAAATCAAAAGCTTTCCCTTAAAGTGCTAAAACAAATGAGGAATTCAAAAACAGGGACGCGGGACTAAATACTCACTCTAAGACAAATGTGTGAGAAAGCAATACATACATACAGACCGACAGACAGACGCATACATATACAGGGTGTTTTTAAATTGCATGGAACAAATATAGGGGCGTTATTCTACGGCAAAAGTAAGAAGAAAACCTAGACAAAATTTTCTCCAAAAACACTTCTTTGTGGAACTACCCAGTCTAAAAGTTTTTCTAAAAGGCGTTTTTTTTCTAATAACACCGCAATTGTTTCTGTTGCAGTAATAAAATTTGGTATGCGTGCACTATTTATCAAGGCCTTTATTTGTACTTACTTTGTAGTAAGGGTGGTTCTGCAAGTAAGAGGCTGCTTCAATCCCTTAAACCCTTTTCTCTGCAGAAATGTCTGAAATTTAATGCAGCCATTACATGGCATGTTTCGTTTGGAAAGAATACTGCCTCATCATTTACTTTCGTCAACATGATGATTTTCTAAAAAAGACTCCAAAAACCGTTACAGGTATGGGTATATTTTTGTATAGAGTGTGGAGAACGGCCTCTACCTCCGAACACACTTTTACAACAAAGGCAATTTTGACAAATTAATTGCAAATAGACCTTGATAAATAGTGCATAGATAGTAAATTTTGTTACTGTAATATGTTGTGTATGAGGTAAGGAAGAAGTGTAAAAACAAGCTTGAGAAATACTATGTGGAAATCTGGAAGGTATAAGACTGAATTGTGCTATGTGGATAGTTATGGCGATTATAGATAAAAATAAAAGAGAACTACAACATAATGTGAATATTTACAATGAAGCATTGACAAACTATAATATAGAAACAAAATCTTGAGAAAACAAAGTCAACCGCCATTGGAACAACAGAAATGAAGCACTGGACCAAGAGATACAGGAGTTAGTGCAATTGGACAAATTTACACAGTTAAGTTAAGAGAAGTCATAAACAATAAGGAAATCTGGATAGTAAAGTAAACGAAGGCATAAAAACCAAATTCTTCACTAAAAAGCAAATGCCTGCAAAAGTCGAGGCAGAAGTAGCTAGAAGGTTGTAAAACCAATACTCCCACACTCATGTGAAGGTTGAACAAGAACAGAGAGACAAGAAAGTACACCAAATAGTTTATAGAAATGAGATTCCTAATAAGAAAGATTTAAGATAAGATCAGAAGAGATATAATCAGAAATGAAGTGTAGGGGAGAATGAGAATGATTCAGCCTCTTGGCATTCTTTTTGCTTTAATTTGCTGAAAACTATTGTTTTAAAGCCAATTTTGTGATAGATTTAATCTTGACTGTCTTTTTAATCCCAGACCATTATTTAAATTCGTATATAAGTAAAATCCTCAATTAGAACAAAATTTGAAACTGGCTGTCCTGGTTAAGTGTACCTCTAAGGGCGGTTTCAAGTACAATTCAATATATCACAGAAAACGCATTGCTTTAAAAATATTAAAAAAGAAAAAGAACATTACAGTTGCTACTGGAACTGAATACTTATATAAAATACAGAATATTTTCGGTTTATGTAGTCCAACTCAAGAACCAGACGTTTTTGGATATAACTTTAATAAGCAAAGTGCAGTAAAACCTCATTAAGTCGGATCAACTGGAACCGGAGCCGATCCGACATAACGAAAATTCAAGTTAAACGGAGAATGTGGAAAAAAACAATACAAGGCAACATACTGACAAGAGGTTTTTTATTGAACAAAGAAAACACGTTTGAAATATTTACACATCACTTTTATCATACAATAAACACATGTGTACTACAGTAGAGTTTACTTGCTAATAAAGAAGCTCGTAAGCTTCCGCTGCGTCAGTTTAGCGTCATTCTCTTTTATAAATTCCTAAATCGGTCCGGGTTACCCGGAGATTCGAATTAAAAGGGGTCGACTTAACAAGGTCCTACTGTACACTTATTTTTTGATGTTCTGTCGACCCCCGGAGTTTGACTACATATACCGAATACAACCTTTACATAAAAAAAGTTTCAAGAAATGTTTCAGTTTTTGAAGTCAATGTTCTACTTGTACAAATAGAATGTCCTGGAAGTGCCCATTTACATTACCAATGTTTTTGACACTTAAATAAACAAAGGTATTTGGGTTATTTTTTCGGCGAAAAAATTTAATTTCGTGGTCTGTTGCATCTTTTACTATAGCACAGCCGACATAATACCTTTCTTGGCGTAAAACTTTTTCAATACAAAACCACTTTGGTATATTATCAAATGTTCTAACGACAGAGAAAAATTGTTCATTAATGAGTTATCATTTAATGAGTCTGCCAATTCAACTCTTCCAGATGTCCTACTACCACTTTGCTCTTGCATAGTTATCCGCTTTGTTTTTCCGGATGAGAATAGCGATGCCTTCCTTTGTTTTGTTTTTTCGATCTGTTGCAGTTCATCTATCCCCCATTTGTACTGGTTGAATCTACCCCAGATTGTCTTAAAATGCATTCTTATCAATTGAATCAAAAATAAACAATTTAAGGTTTTGAAACTAAAACTACCTCCAATTATAAGTTATCATAGTAACCACAAAGTCCCACTTGAATTTCTCTCGCAGTTAGAATACATCATTTTCTAGTACAATTTGATTTTACAGAATCACTCAAATTCAACGGCTGTACGTTGCTTCAAAAACAGGATGCAATTATTTGCATCATATTTCTCGACAAAAATTAAAAATGTTTTTTTCGTAGGTATAACGTTTTTTCCCTAAAGTGCACCGTTTTCGAGATACAGAGTGTCAAGGTTTCCTTTTGCCAAATCGATTGTTAATTCTAAGAACAGACGTATTTTTTTAATTTTTCAGTGACGTAAGATTAGCTCAGCAATAACAAAATAAAAATTCGTTAAAAACATTCTCAGGTAACGTAAAAAGATGCCCTAGGCATGATACAATAAGAAATGATTGAAGAACGAATTAAGTATTACAGTGTACAAAAAACAAGAAAAGTTGATATGGACATCTACGGAAAACAAATTAGGTTGAAGGTCTGTGTACATAAGTGAAGAAATTGCAAATTGGTCCCGAAACAAGTTTTAACCTAAACGGTAAAGCAATTAAGCAGATATAAAAGCGCGCATTATTATATAATAAAATAAAACAAAGATATTTGGATCTGCCAGTGTTTGTGCAAAATTAACATTTGACATTAAACGTTCCACTAGAAGTAGACCACTAACAATAATATTTACCCCAACAGTTTTTCATTTTTTAACAGTAGAACGGTGTTTTTATTAAACAGCTTGTTTCATATTTTTACAATATAATTTCAATTTGGAAAGTTAACTTTTAGTTGTCCTGTGATGTGAAACCGAAACTACACCTTTAATACAAAAATATTTATATTAAATGTAAAATAGCTCTGAAGTAAATTAAGTTGTCTACATTAACTTTCAATCTTGGATAGCAAATATATTTTTATTCAAATACTCAAGTTGTTTAACTGCATTTTCTTTTTAAGTAATAGCAAAAAAGCTAACAGGAATTAATTATAATAGTATACAACAAAAACCTTGTAAAATATTAATTTGATTAAAACGGTAGCAAAATTTGTTAATAACCATTCACTCAAACAGTGTGATTGATGATCTTCGAATGCTCTGAACTTTTGTTGTTTGTGCATATTACAAAATGAATTGCTATTATATTGTAGATTAACGAAATTTAAAATTTGTACTTTTCATGATCAATAATAAAAAGACTTTTATTAAATTTTATACAATTATGAAATTAAAAACCGTTGTCATTTTTCTTTTAAATTTAATAACGTGCTTAAATTATTTAAACCGTATACCTTTTAACAATCAATTTTTATAAGTGAATGTATTTCCTACGTAAAGAAAGATATATAAGTACAGTAATTTGAAAGTTTTAGTATCTTTTCAGAAACGTAAATCTAATTTGTTTACGTATTTACATTTTTATATTCGGTTTCTAATTAATTACTGAATTTGAGATTCTTGGTAAAGCCATATGCATTGTATATCAAATGTGTTAATGAATACAAATCTAAGTTAGCTCTACTGAAAGGCAATAAATACTTTTCCCGCTTCTATAAAAATTGTTTGTTGCTGCACAATAACCCTTTCACTTATTATAATGTTTCTGGAAACACTTAAAAATATTGAATCTGAATATTCTGAAGGTTTACTGGAGCCAAGTTTATTAATAAATCTTACTTAACATTTCTAGAACAATTAGTAAGCCAAAAGTCTTCCGTGTCGAGTCAGTTTTCCTTAAGCATTAGTAACAATAGTAATTTCAGAATAATATGCAAAATGACCCGAAATAAAAGAATCTAAAGGGTTAACAGAAGAAATGGTCTCTCCGTTGCCGCTTTTCTGTTTTTTGTATTTAAGTAACATATCTAGATCCATCTATCACACTGGAAATTATTAATCTTCCCGAACTAGCTTCAGTTCCTTGCGTTGAGTGATTAGAGAGTTCACAATTTGTAAATTATTGTATCTTCCTAGTTCCAAAATGGAACATTCGTACAGTGTATGTTCTTTATGGAATCCAAGTTTCTTCTCTATATTATTGAACTTTGGACTTTCTCAGTGCGTAGTCAAAACTACACCTGTTCTACTATTAATTTCTGCTACGCAATTGTCGCGGCACCCCCGCTTCCGTGGTTTTCGGTGGCACCTCTATTCAAGGGGCGCATGCCGCGAATAACGAAAAATTGAAAACATCACACTGCAATCTGCAGTCAGTGAATGATCTCATTTTTAATGTATAGTCTGCATAAAAGCCATTTCATACTAAGTCGGTACTCACTTTTTATTGCGATTTATTGCAAGACGGATTGTGGTTGTGTCTAAAAACATAAAAAGCCACAACATTGTAGAATCACATCAACAACTATACAATTTCAGGTATTTATGCTATGCTAATAAATTATATGTTTATAAATACATAGAAAATAGACTTAGAAACGTACTCGAAGCGGCGTCAAGTGTCTGTCCCTTGGTAAGCTATAATGTGCGTTGTGCGTTGAGCCCATATCTTCAAAAATCACAGTACAGTGTAGTACGGTAAACTTTAGCATTAAAAGATTACGAGTCGGTCCGGATAGTGTAGCGGCGATGTCACCTGCACCATACACTTTGCATATTTTAAATAGTACAAGACGGTTCTGAAATGCTATATTTCGATATAAGTGTCTGTCATATATCAGGCGCGACGTCGAAATTTGAAGCATGAGACACAAGCCGTGTGTCTGGAAAGTAGCCCGTTCGAATCTTGGGTTTAGATCACATCAGTTAAAGAATTTATCGGGTTTTTCGGGCTTACATCTGATCAATCGTGCCGTTGGAGACTGTCGACCCTGCCGGTTATTTGCGTTCCGCGTAGTGTTCGTTCGGTGCAAACGTCAGCAGTGGTCCCTTCCGCTCCTTATCCAGTGCTATGCAGTGGCCCGTATCAGGCGCATCCGGCCCCCACGGCAATTCACCCCGGGCGGTGCGTCCTGTTGCAGCTGCTACTGGCAACCTTCGCGCTGAAGGGCGCAGGCCCAGTAGTGGCGCCGGCCTTCCAGCCGAGGTACCCTGCGTTTCGTAGGTCGGCGCAGGCCCCCCGGAGCCAGTGTCTCTTTACACCCGCGTACGTCGTTGCCTAAGGGCGGGTGTTTAATGTCCGTGCTCTCCCAAGTGTCCGTACTCCGAATGCGTCCTAGGAAGCGGCGCAAGTAGATTTACGGCCCCGAAGTCCTCTTTACCGCTGTCACCGCCTACGCCTAGCGGCCGTTACCGAGCTCACCCCCTACACCACGCGAGTAAGGGTGTGGCTCTGAAAACTGTTTGTATGCCGTAACAACACCACCACCAAGTTTTTTTGCGAGTGCCAGTTCTTCTCCTCCTGCGAACGTTATGCACTTCTTCTCCAACGACCACCAGAATCAACTCCAACATGACTAATCATATCTATCGCCCCTGTCGTGGGCCCAACACCGGCCTTCTCCACTTCAGTTCGACACAACAACATCGTCGCTACGACAAGTGGGCACCCAATTTCACTTCCGTTACATAGGGGTCATTGACCCCTATAACAACAAACGCGCTTTGGTGCTATTCTGGACCGTATCAACACCACGAAGCGGTCTTATAACATCATCCGCCGACGCATCTTCCAACATCAGAAGCCTCCAGCAAAATCCGACGCCATCAACAGCCCTTTTTCAGCAATTCAACTACAAGTCAACAAGCCACGTCTTCCGGTCTCCGCCCACTACACTTCAGGTATAACCACGAACCGCCAACAGCCAAATGCCGCCCAACCCACCTTCGCCCCTTAGCATTAACATCAGCTACAGTACCAGACGCCACCAACGAATCTATGCTGCCATTGGCCCTCCTCGCAACGCTGCAATCAAGTTCACACAGAGCAAAAACTACCATTCCGACTTCCAACGGTTGGTCCAGTGCCGATGAACGCAAACGAAGAACATTCTATGCCTCGCTCACCAGTAATATTGCCATCCTGATAGGCTGAAGAAGTCCCTGGAAGGACTTATAACGGCCTCCCGCCTCTGGCGGGAAATCAAAATTGACATCATCATCGAAGTCGGTTATTTGGAACTTTCGAGCCTGTCGGGTCGGTCGGGCTTTTCGGTCTGTTATTTCTGTACAGATCCGAAATTGCAGTCTTTTTATACTGATTCGGACGAACTATTTTCGTAATGAACCGTATCGGACGAGTGTCGTTCTGACTCGGACAGACGTGATTTTTGCATTGACCCGGACAAGCGTCATCGTCATACTGAACCGAAGAGGAAGACGGGTTACTTGATTGAGCTTCAGTTTAAAAATGTATCGGGCTTTTCGTTCCTATCGAGTTGTTCGAGCTTGTCAGGCTTGTCGAGCTGCTACGGTCTGCAGGGTAGGTGATTTGTCAGGTTGTTCAGGTCTCTCGGACCTACCGGGCTGTTTGGAGCACGTTTCGATAACCAAAAACATTTCACACTTTGAGAGAGGTGACGTCGTTCATAGCCGCCTCCCATACAATTATTATGTATAGACAGTCAGAATAAATCAGATATTACCCAACAGGGGGTGATGATTAATTCCAAAGCCCGACTGAGGAGGTAAGACAAAGAAATACTGCAAATACGTGGTAAATTGAATATCTATGAGCAGGTAATGAGGCGCATAACATAACCTTACGGAGGTGCACAATGGTACTTTGTCATAGATGTTGTACTATCTGAAGAAAGCAGCTTGCAACCTTAACAAAGACGTTTTCATAGTTTGCAGCTTTTTTATTATCTCATTTTTGTGCAGCTACTTTCTTCATAGAAAGATTCTTGATGTAGAGTGTGAAACGTATTAGCATTTTTATTTCTCTCAAAATACTTCGTAATTATCCCTACTTCGTATACTCCACTTCGATTTCTTATCAATTAAAGAAAAAACGTTTACATTTGCTGTAAAAGAAGATCAGCTGAAACGTAAATTTAACATTGTATGGGAATTAAACCAAAACCTGTCAATAGGTCAGTATCCCCTTCATTCGGATCTCAAACACTTAAACTTTGACCAACTGAAGAGCTGTTTCAAATAAGGCCATAACTTGAGGAAATTCTCTCGATTGATACTGCACTAGCTGAATATCATTGTAAATAACATATAAAACTCGCAAAACGAGTCTGGTAACGTTTTCGAAGTTTCGTTTCCACCATTTGATCACCGAGAATTTTTCAACAACAGCAGATTTAAAAAGAGATTGCGAGAAATATTCCGAATCTTTTATTCTGAATGCTAGAAAATATGGCAGAAAATGTGTTTTCCATATTCTCTTGGAATTCTGAAAAAGGTAGCCCCAAATATTTTGGATGCATCAAATATGCAACTTAATGAATAGACGATACCCACAAAACCACAGGTTCCACAAAGGTTCCACTAGCATTCCAGAACTGTTGATATAATGGTATGCTAATGGACGAATGCCTATTGACTACTTACAGGATTACTTCTGATAATAAAGCTTTTACACTGCTTCTTTACGCATTTGAAAAAAGGCAGTACAATAGAAGCTCGAAAAAGTTGGCCAATAGCTTTATATCAGCACAGGGTAAAAGGTATACTTTTAGCAGTGTCTTTAAGCTCAACTTTTTTAGGGACATAAGAAGTCAATAAAGGTATGCTTATGTCAATAAATAATAAAGCTTCTACACTGCTGCTTTACGCATTTAAAAAAAGGAGCAGAATAGAAGTTGAAAAAGGGAAGCTGATGGTATCATATTAGCATAAGAAATAAAGCATACTCTTAGCAGTATCTTTACATTCAACCTATTTAGGGACATAAGATGTTAGTAGGGGTTGTGCGTATATCAGTTAATAATAAGTCTTCCACCCTGCTGCTTTACGCATTCAAAAAAAGGAGCATAATGGAAGTTTCAAAAAAGGAGGCCGATAGTTTCACACCAGCATAAGGAAGAAATCATACTTTTAGAAGTACCATTAGATTCAACCTTTTTATGGACATAAGAAGTCGATAAAGGTATGCTTATGTCAATAAATAATAAGGCTTCTACACTGCTTCTTTACGCATTCGAAAAAAGAAGAAAACATTTTTATTTATTTCTTCTTAGTTCCTCCTGCACACGGGCTGTTGACCCCTTAGGAACAGCACGTTATGCATGCACTGCATCGGTTTCCCGCCATAAGTTTTCGTCTAGCCGGTAATGAAACCTTGATTAAAAGATTCGTTTGCGAGCGTTTTTACAATAGTAATTCCTAGAAGGTAGAAATAGTAATAGTTAGAGATTGGTCGTTCATGAATGAGTCGTTCACAATGAACGACTCACTTAAATAAGCGGTAAACATACGACTCTTTTCGATTGAAAGGTTCGTTCATTTGTTTATTCAGTTCAGTATCACATAAGTGCAAATTTTTAAAGTTCGTACTGACTTTACTGAGCAGTGGGGAATGAACGAACGAAGAAACAGTGAACTAAATATGTATTTGAACTTATACATAGTTCAATGCAAGAAAGTGAGGATTCTCTTTTGAACAAGATAGTGCATATATGCTCGGAAAGTAGAAAAGCATGTTGAATTTCCGAGAGCAATACAAGTCTAGTGTATTTATTAATGATTATTATCGAAATATAATATTTTCTAAGGATTATTAAATAAATAAAGCACTTCATTTCTATTTTCTAAGGATTTGAAGAATCTAATAGAGTAGAGATCTTGAGAATTAACTAAACATTATTCAATAATTTAGGTGAGAACGATATCGCACCTATCGTACATTTCTACAGAAGTATGTATGAAACGCGCGTGCTTACACAATCAGTTCAAATGAACGACTCAATGTGAACGACTCTTTAAAGTGAGTTGAACGAATTGAACTGGCACGGTAAAAAGAGTCGTATGTCCCATGACTAGTAATAGTACAAAAGATAACAAACCGAATATTTCGTTATTTGAATCTTACATTTATTGCTGAGACGTGCTGCATAAATAGAGAATTTGCTTGTAGAAGCCGACCGCAATAAAGTAATATAATAATAAAACCTACCGACAGCAAAATTGCCTACAAAGAAGTGTTGGTCTTCTAGAAATGTTTCCAGAAGTATTTTATCATAAAAAAAATTACTTAAATTATTTATTAAAATGATTAAATAAACCAGTTTAAGTATTTTAGTAGACTCAATCCAAATTTTCAAAAATCATTGTTTTAAACCTAATCCATAAGATTAGTTATAAAACATTAATATTAATGTGTTGAAGTTATTGAGTTTTAGATTTATATCTGTATTACGTTACACTTTGTCTAAAGGCAGTCCCCAAATGATAGGAAGTATTAAATTTAATCGTTTGCTGAATAAATTGTAGGTATATGAAATTATAATTATTTTCTTTGGAAGTTTCGTTAATGTTTTTCATTTATTATTTAACGGATTTCATTCAATTTTGTACTGTGTACTGTGAAAAAGGATCTCTAATTTTATTTTATACATGCACTAGAACTATTTCCCTTCTTCATTTCCCAGCCGGTAGAATAAAGACTACACGTGACTGTATATTGTTATATAATATATGAAGTTCTTATATGCGAACTGCTTGATATTTAAAATACTATTCGGTTTTTGCAAACAGCAATATTTTAAATTTTAAAATTGAAGGTATGAGTTTTATGGTTTTATTGGTACCAGGAAGTGTACTATACAGGATGGCTACAGGTACACCGTAAGTGATCAGATGACCCTCCAGCCTCAGTTCATTGGCTGTGTTTTTCCGCCACGTCGGTTTGCGGGAAACAGTGTGCCCTTATAAATGGTGTGCAAAGTGCTGTGGTCTTCATTTATTTTTTTTTCTAAAGTCCTGTGTAACATAATTTCAAATTTTTAAAATCTTTATTCAGTTTTTGTGATTTTCTAGTGTTTGATTTATCTGCTTGTCCAAGGTAAGTAATACATTTACAGTCCTTTATGTATTTTAAAACGTTAACTTAGTTAAAATAGCATTCCTGAAATTTAGTGTAGAATTGATGTACGCTATATAAATACTGTAGGATGTCAACATCTATATTTTCAATTATTTTCAATTGTAATGTTATTTTCAAATTCGCACTAAATTCGCCCCTGTCTTTGAATTTCGTTCAGGTATTTGTTTTTCTGACGCGTAAGATTTAAACTATTTCATTCTATAAACGAATGTTTGTTAAAATTTTATTCTAAAGAATTGATAACTTTGTGGTCTCGACTTCTGGGCTCCAGTAGACGTGCCTTTTGCTATTTTCCAATATAAAATTCCTGGAATCTTAGTCGCAAAAATTGAAGTCACACAGTCTCGATTGAGTCAGGTTTAAGCTGGTAAATCTACGGAGTGGAATTTTCCATTGGTCCGTAAGGCCCTGCATTTTTAAATCTGTTAGGGCGTGCATCTGACTTTCGAACCCCACTCCAGTAAGTACACATTGCGCCACAGGAGACACAGAGAGGATAGGCATTACATTGATAGCTGCGTACTCGAACCAACGTGCGGGTTGATTTCGGCGTTACCCCCTACAAATCCGAAGTGGTTACAAACCGAATTTAATTGAAGCGATTCTCTTAGTAAAAGAGAGATCGGACTCGAGAAATTCTATTTCGTCGGGTCTTTGTCATGTTATTCACGGAGCAAAGCCGGTTTGTTTACCGAAAAGCGGTGCTTTGAAAGCTTTGTTATTCTGGAGGCGTTTTTGCTTCAATTACAGTTACGCTGGTATTTCCCAGGAAATAAAATTGTAGAGGGTAAAAACGCAACAATTTTGGTCCCGTTGGTGCAAAGTTAAAGGGTCTGTCGAGAACAGAAACTGCCCGCCTCGTAAAGACTTGAATTGTGTGTGTGTTTTACATCTTGGAAGCTCCGTGATCCGAATGGACTAAGTAAACTTAAAGAGCGTTTGAGACTCAAAGTGGTTTTAGTTATTTTTAAAGTTTGTGTATAAGCGTTTGGATTTTGTTCTTGTGTTTCTTGGTCAACGTTAATAAAAGTGATTGTTCTTTGGAATCTAAGTTTCCTTGAACATTGGTGAGACCCGCTAGAACGTGGAATTTTGCACCAGGCAAACGTGAATGAGCTGCTGTCGATGGGAATCAGAGACCTGCACATATCACCTGGAAGAAAGATTGCCGTTATAGTAAGAAAGACCTGTTTTGTTTTGTTATTTGAGTTTTAATGATTGTTTCATTTGATAAAAGACTAGGAAAACCTTGCTTAGGCAAGATTAGTTTCGTATTTTCTCATTGAATTATAATATTTACGAGTAATATTTTTAACTAATTTGTAACAGGAACGTTTCCAGGTAACTTTAGCTGGTGTTTGTTAAATTATTGCAACATAATTAATAACTTTTGACTACTGTTTTTCTTTGTTATTAGATATAAAGTTTATTTGTTGCTATTTCAAAATTCATTGTCAAGTTTATCTTGTTTTAACTGGTTTAATATTTAGATTTTGGCCTTTTGTTCCATATTTTGAAATTTTAACGTAACAGAATCTTTTCCTTTTGTTTATTGTAATAACTTGTTTTTACTTTTATTTTCTCATTATTTTGTCAACCTTGTTCTCCAGTAAAATTCATACCATTTATTGCCATTCTTTTGTAGTCTTATTTTGTTATTTTTATATTCTTGTTTGTGTGTGTTTAATCCATTTTTATTATTGTTTTAATAAATGTAAGAAAGGTCGATTATTTACATTTTGTTTTTTTTGTAAGTGGATCTCTGGCCCAGACAAGCAGCGCTAATTTCGTTACTTTGTTCGTTTGGCTATTAAAAAGCACGGTGGTGCTTAGTCTAAATTTCAATTAAAGGTCAGATACCTTTGTTCAAGAGAGAAGTAAATATTAAACTGGTATTTCTTTCTTGGATCTTTTTTTTTTGAAAAAGAAGGAAGTTTTCAGAGGACTTCCTTGTCAAAATTGATTAAGACAAATCACGTGTTTATACAGTTTTTTTTAGTTCGTGTTGAGTCGAGTTTTAATAAAGCTTCCACGAGGTAAGTTACACACAGGGTGAGGTTTCGCAAGAAGCCTATATACAGGATGTCGGATTCACGAGTAGTCGCGTGACCGACCATCAGAACCCTTCGATCTACGACTGCTGGCGCCCTCTTTTGTGAACATCTATTAGTTTAATAAGAGTTTTGGAAATCGGTGAGCTTCTCTTTGTGCGGCTAGGTAAGTTCATTTGAGAATCCACCCCATCTGCGGCATGAGCTACGGAATTTAACATCTACCATTGGTCTGGACGGGACTTGTGCATACTTTTGAGCATCTTCCCGTTACGCAATATAGCTACGTGTTTTATAGATTCTAGTATTCATCTTGTCAATCACATCAAGCTTACAGTGCCAAATTGAAAATTAGGCAATTATTCAATTGATAACTACATTTAAAACTACAGGTATAGTAAACCGTTTTTAACTTTTTTTTTATAAAATTTTCATGATGTCTTGGCTGATGGACACGAGTATACTAAATGAATATTTTCTATATAAACAATTTCGTAGATGCCTAAAGTGGTATATATTAGGTACCTTTATCTCATGCTAATGGAAGTCTATTAACATACATAAAAAGTACTCTAATAGAGTTCTTTCTATTAATACCTATAGTAGCCTTATGTTACGGCTTCTAAAGGACTGCTAATGCAGTTCCATAAAGTGCGTGCTTTAGTGCTACTTTTCTAGATACCCAATAGTAGGCTATGGGCAGTTTCAGAATGGCATTCTAAAGGAAACATTTAAAACCTGCGTATATCATTCCATAGATGTGCTATAGCACAGACATTCTTATACTACAGCAAGTATCAGAGAACTGCTAAAAGAATACCCTACAGAAATGCTTTTAGCATTACTTTTTACGCTACCTTTAGAAGTCTATTTTTAAGCTTGCTGTGGAATGCCTGTGGATTGACAAAAGCTATCTTTAACAATATGCTTATCCTGTTCCATATAGCTGCCATAGTACATTTCTAAAGATTATTTCTCATGCTATAGGTACTATTAAGGTACCAAAATGGTTTTATGGGTAACGGCTCGTTCAAACATTTATTTGTACTTTCTAGATGTTCAACAAAGAATTCATTTGTAGTCGGATTATAACAAAAAGAACGTGAACGTAAGGACATTAAACGATATATTACCTTATCTATCTTTCTACTCGGATTCTCCCATTGTTCCTGCTTGATTTTTATGCCTTGCCCTTGCCTTCATTAACACTTCCATTACTTGTACTATTTGCCATGCTGTCTTTTGATCGAGTCATGTTTTATGAAAAATGTGTCTACTAAATCACATTGAAACCGAGACCATTTCCAAGACGAGTCGCACAGCCTCAACTTATAAAAAAGCAAGGAACAAAAACTCCCCTGACCATCAGAACTACTTAATGTTACAATTATACTTTGTCTTCACCAATAAATGCTGACTTGTTTAAGAAAGCTTTTACATAATATATCGACCTCGAAATACTCTCCTTATGTAGTAGGAATTTGTATTAAATTGTCAAAACGTCAAACATCCATTTATTTACATAGAAACGAGAACTGTATCGAAACGTAACTCTTTGTATTAAACTTTTTTTCTCTCTACTTATTAGTAAGTTATAAAGATCGAAAAAAAAATAAAACGCAGATATATGATTAGAAAAACGCAAGAAATTATATATTGCATGTGCATATGTAATTCCAAAATACGGAAGAAAACATTTCATGTATAACCGATTAAGGATTCCCACTTTCTTTAAAATAACAGGACTTCGAGCAAATTCAAGTACTCAGATATCGAATATATTGATGTCATTGCCAATAATATGTACTTACGCCAGAATTGTAACATTTTTATTATCTTTACTAATAACGAAATTAAAGAATTTGAATAAGAAAAATTAAGCTATCACATTGTTTATGACCGAAACAGCATTGCGAATATTGAATAGTACAAGAAGATAAAATATGCAGTTTACAATTTCAATGACCTAACAACTGGTAGAGCATGTTTGACGTCAAAATGCATTTACAAAGTATTGAATAAAAGTCGCTTCTCATTCTTTTTAAGTTAATTCAAGCATATAACCGTTAAAAAATCAATTCTTCTATTAAAACATAATCGTCTAGCAAATACGAACATAAATCTTTTAGAACAAAACAGAAATTTTACAGTAAATTTGCGTGTTAACGTAACTTTTTCTAAACGTTTCTCCGTTTTTCTCATCCTTTACGCGAATCAAACTTCACGTTTTTCTAAGATATGTGGATCACTTTGCTCCAGTGAACTGGTTTAAGATGAATTTATGAATATAAATGTTAAGTTTTATAAAATTGTTTTGATGCCTAAAAACATTTCTAGAAATTCATTTTCGGATTCTTCTTTTGAAGATTGACTTCCTTTTGCTAATTCAGATTGTTTAGTTTTTTATCACCGGTAAAATTGATAATATGATAATAAGCTAGGAATCAGTAAATAAAATTTGAGACAAAAATTGTTTTCTCAGGACTTTCGCTATCTCATTTTAAATTAAGAAAAAGATGCTCAAATTTCGTGTTATCTATATCACGTACCACACAGATTCATCTTTAACTGTTTAATACCACTGAAAGTTACCCAGCGTGACACGCGAGGCTTCAGCTCGCCACCAGTAATGGCCAGTCAGTCACGGCAAGTCTCACTGACCCGCACGAGCGAGCGGTTTGGCTACCGGCAGTATACTAGTGAAATTTAAAACGCTAAAAATCAATTAATAAACAAACAAAACTCTGCATTTAGCATCGCGTTGCATATAAAATCTAATAGTAAAATTAAAAACGAAAATACGAGAGGTGTGAACGACATTTAACGTTTAGAAACTTGGAGATATCAATACTCGATAAAGCTCGTAACCTACATAGAATCTCCAGGAAAAGATGATATTTAATTGAATGAAGAAATCGCACCGAATGAGAGAAATTAAATTGTCGAGCAGATTTTTTTCCAAGTGTTTTTTATGTAGAAAATAATTAGTGTACAAAAATTTGTGAAGTTTTAAATTTATACCTCTAGATAATTACACAAATTAGTGCATCAGAATTAATATAAAACTTGGTTTACTTATTTTTATGTGTGTTTCCATTTGAAAGCAAAAAAATTATAAATTATAAACAAGTAAATTCGAAATTTTTCGCAAATACATTGTGAAATAATATTTTTGCATTAATTGGAGGGTTACATTTCTATTAAAAGGTAAGTTCTGTTTCATTTAGAATCTATTACATTTTTATTTACGATTGTTTATAGATTTATTTTGGGATAAGAGATATTCTAATGACAACTTTTTGTTGCGTAACGAATTTCTCATTTAGAAAGAACAATAAGTAATAATGCCTTGTTCAAAAATAGGTTAATTTGAAAAGTGGAGAAATTAAAAGTTGTAGAGATTTTGTCATTCTTAATTTATTCTCTTTTATAGTTATCTTCTAGACTTCAACTATAAAAACAAAATATTATTTTGTATAGATAAATGTTTAATATAATCCTCAACAAATTATACGAATTTAAATATTAGATAGTGCACCTACAAAATGCTGAAACATACGATATGAAAGCTATTTGCACATAATGGCTCGTTTGTAATTAAAGAAAAAGTTTAGGAATATACAGCTGATGGAGCATCAGGCAATTAAAATTAAATTAGATGTTTTAAGAGATGCGCCAAAATTTAGATTAAAATAATAATAGGGATGTGATTTAGTTTTCACCATTTTTCTTGCTATAACACAACTGATTTGTTTTTTAAAAGTAAGTAAATTGATTTAATTGGATAAACAATTTTATTTTAAAAATAATGTAAATTTAGCTTATTATTAAAAGTTTCTCAGTTTGAATCTATCAACAAAAATTAAGTTAAACATCAACTCAATTAGTACTGTCCTCTACAATAATAAAAGCAAATAAAAAATTGCATATGCATATATAAAGAATATTAATGTTGACCTCCATTTTTCCCTTGTCGATAAGTCTTTAAGAATAGTTCTGAATAACGCAATCAAGGATTCATCATTAACTGGTTATTACTGACCCAACCCAATATTGTTAATTTATTATACCAGAAAGATGACACAACAATTATTTATAATAGAGTTCTTTTACCTTTGACATTCTATGAAACGTGTAACTGACAACATAACTTTATTCCATTGTCAATTTTTTGTTAATTTATTTTTTCTAAATCTATCATAATCATTTTTATAATTAAATATCCCGTTAAAAGAACACTAGAATAAAACATGATATAGGTAGTAGTATTGTGCAAAGACAAGAATCTAAATTGAGGACTACACTTACAATATGATGGGTTCACTTCGCTTACGGCAATCAAAACAATCACGAGGTGAGCAAAATGACGTGCAGTATGGTTTTTCGGTCAGTAGTGGCTGTCATAAGGCGCATTATATGAACAATTGACCACGATTTCGGGTAACTGTTACAGCTCGTCATCATTTTGTCACGCTGAACATTACACAGAGGTGTTTTAAGAGATAATCACATTAGTTTCAATTGTTTTTCTTCTGTATAGCGTTGGAATTTAATGTTTACTTGGTAAATACGCCATGAAAATATAATAGTTGCTATTAGAAACAATGATGTTAATTTTATCTTCACCCAAGTATTAAAGGGTGTACATATTAATATGTTAAGTTCGCTATAGCGGTACAATATTCGTAAATTTACAGTTAACAATTATACCCATCATTTTTCAATAATATTTATAGCTATGAAATATTCTGAATGCGTAAAATTTCGATTTCATAATTTGAACCTTTACCTGTAATAAATTTCGTCTGATTATTTATTGAGTTATTAAACAGATAGTAAATTATAACTGTGAGTAAGTTACATCAAAGGCGTGGTTTGAATTAGAGGTCTTTGCCATATCGGTAATTTTTTATGAGTCTACTGGGTTCACATAATGTTTTTTTCTACGTTCTCAAGTTTCCCATATAGATCTTTAACGCATCTAATCTTTGAGCAATTTTAATTACAAAACGAAATAAACATGATTTAGCTTCTTTTATATGCTGTAAAGCATAAAAAAGGAATTCATCAAGTAATAAAAATTGCACTTAAACCAATACCGTTTTTGGAATTCGTCAAAAAAAGGTCTATGGTAGTGGTATAAAATTTAATGCGTGATTGTCGGGGTACCATTTTTAACAATTTGAGTTTATTATATTTTATTGTCACTTCTGTATAATTTTTTTAATTATGTTGGTCAGACCATTTCTTTATTTGTACAAAAACTTCCAGAGCAAACTGTCCTTTCACATAAGAAACATCAAGTATTGCAATAAAATGTTGCTACTATGGTGATGTCTCGTAATTCAGAATTTAATGTTCTGCCAAATTTTATCAAAAACCATAGCTGTTTGTTAAAATAGCAGCTATGAGCGCTAACTTAATGATGCTCACTCTAGGTCAAATTAAACTGCTGATCTTTTGAGTTTCTACTTTGTCGTAATGTCAACCAGGTTACATAAAAAGTCAAAGTAGGAAAGTAACATACATGCACGCATAGTTAAGGGCACTTCCGTGAAAACGATTGTTTAAAAAATGATTTCCATATTATTAATGTTTTGCCCTTTCTCGTAAAAGGATTATCTAAGTTCATATGATTTAATTCTCTATTCAAGTGTAGTTTCAAAAATATTAAAAATATTAATTTATATTATAAATGCATATTGACTTTAAAAAAAACTCACCTCAACATCCAAAATGACGGAATCATTGTCATTTGGAATTATGAAAAAAAAAATAAAATTGAAAATAAACTGTAAATTTCAAGTATCTATAAATTGTGGAAAAGATACATCAAAATTAGAATAAATGGCCAATATGGCTGTTCAAAACAACACTTGCAGTAACTTCCGTTTTTGAAAGCTATCCGGTTTTCCAATTATTAGAATCGATGCAGTATTCATAGGAAGAAGTGATGATTTGAAGGCAATATGCGGTAATCGATAATAAGCACTTTAATTATTAGATTTTTAAAATTTTCCGTTTCATAATTTTCATCTTTCATTGTGAAAAGTGTTGATGATTTAAGGCACTCGCGTTCAATGCCAATAAGGTGGTTGCATTGCAACTCTGTAATTTGAAAGTATTTCTTCAAAGCAATTTACAAATAGTTTATCCCCTACGAACATATTTTCTCTGGGAGAACTTAAACATGGTTCACGACTAGTTTTTCAGTGACATTAAAGGACAAAGCCAGAAACTTTACATTTCTGATCATCAAAATCCATTCCATTGCATTGTTTGAATATTTTGCCTTTCTTAATTGCACTTTTAACCCTTTTATGCTAGTACAGAACAGCTTTACATGACTATTTCAATGTGTATGTTTTTCTAGATCATTGTTCATGGTGTGTATATGCATGATCATCTATTAGATATGATAGACACGAGAAGTACCTCAGTCTTACGCAAATTCTGGATTTTCTGAAAATTCCTTAACATTGCAAAGGACCTGTTTCAGCTATTAATAAAATTTGTAGTAGGTCGGTATCTAATTTCTAGAAGATTTTTGATAGCTTTTCTGCCTAATCCTTAGCAATCTGTTAACTAAACGCCTTCGGCGTTGTAATCTATAGCATAGTTCTGGGTTTTTTGTTAGCAGGTGTTGATTATGAGATTCCGTCGTTTTACTACCTTTTTGAGTTTTTCCTTCTCTCTACCCTTTGATCAAAAGCCCAAATCGAAAATAGATGTAGTGATAGATGGAATATTCCGGTGCCGAAATAAATACTTATTAAATTTTTTATTCGAGGTGTAAAAGAAGGAACCAGGTTAGTCAATCTATTGCCACTGGTGAAGGGCAACATTCAATTAAAGTATGAAACTAAATTTCTCTTCTTATTTCCTTAACTACATTGTATTTTAGGATATTTTATAATTACATCATAATTAAAGTCTCACAACTGTCCTATCTTATCAATTTTGATTTTTATTGGACTTTCTAAATGTGGTCCTCTCCAGTCAAGTCACTATATGTAGAGTCATCTGATACCTAAATAACTGAAAGCAGTCATCATTTACTCAACAATTTCTTTCCCAGTTTCTAGTTGCTATTTAGTTGCACTGACTGTCAAAACGCTGTTACTAAATAACAGTAACTACATTACTACTTAAGATGGTTACGGATTAAATGTTTAGTATTGCAACATTCAACTTATCTCGTTTTATTTGTTAATTTACAATAGCACCTCGGCTGTTCAACTGACATCAAATTATCAGCTGGTGGCGTGTGGAGCAACTCTATTAAGACCATGGGTTAAATTACGCAGTGTTTCTTCATCGTTCAGTAGATGATTTAAGACTTTATGATTTTGAAGCTTTTCTGTATTTTGACTTGCATTTTACTATGTTTTGTCTTGAAATTATCTTACAATTTCCAACACTTTGGATTGATCTGTTCGATAGACATATTTGATATAGCGTAAGTCTGTTTAACTGTATATCTGTCATTTACATTTTGTGTCTTTTGATCATTACAAATATTTTTTCTGTTGACTATGAGATTATACTGAATCTCTTTTTAGAATTTTGCGCAACGTTCTTTTGTTCTTATTATTATGAAAACGCTTCCTATGTTACATTTTGCAATGCATGGTACACTTTTAACTCTATTATTGTTACGTAGAAATGTTAGTAGATCCGTTTCCCAAGTGACATTTTCAGGCTCCTTTTACAACTCAGAAAACTGACTAGTGGATGATGTCTCAGTAACTGTTATACAGTGTGTTCATATGTCGATGTTCGCTATTGGGATCTCGAAAAGTGTAAGAGATACGAAGTCGGTTAAATTAAAAAAGATTTGGCTATTTTGGAGATCAGTTTATTTATGCTTTTGTTCTTTCAAAAAAGTTCACGGCTTATTAGATATTTGCTGAAAACGAAATTACCTTATTTTTTTAAGTGAGATATCTCAGGAATGAGCAAAGATAGAAAAGAACAGCAAAGAGGCTGTTTTAGAGAATTTACTCGGAAACACAAAAAAATTATTTAGCAATTGTCTTTTGTTTTATTTCGGCGGTGAAACGTAAATCCAAATTTTTTTTAATGGAACTCCTACTTGATTTCCATATTACTAAACTGCACGCCTTAAATGATTTTCAGTGATACATGGTTTGACATAGCTATTTTTTTGTTTTACCGAGTTATGAAGTGAAAATCATTTTTCATGATAGTGTGCCATGACATCAAACACACAAAGTCGTGGAGTTTTATCAAAGAAATTCATTTGTTATGCAAAAATTGCTAAAACAAGATAAATACGCTTTTATGCGGCATTAGCTGCTTATTTGATGCTATCTGTGAATGTTCAGTAAAGTATCTTAAAAGCGTCTTTAGTTTTGTTTTTTCATATGTTTAAAGCCAAGGCACACAAAGTGGGAAATGCCTTTTATTTAAAAAAAAATAAGATAATTTCGTTTTTAGCAAATATTTAGTAAGCCGTGAACTTTTTTGACAAAAACAGAAACATAAGTAAACTGATTTCCAAAATAGGAAAAATCCTTTCTAATTTAACCGACTTCGTATCTGTTACGATTTTCGAGATCCCAATAGTGAGCATCGAAATGTGACACACTGTATAATGAAGAAGTAACTTTCAATATTCTTCATTTTCTCTAAATGCTTTCGTTCCTAGTGATCATTTCTCGTATTTTAGAAATCCGTTTAATAAATGAAATTGTGGGTCTATTTTCTATAAGGGAAAAAATTAACATTATATCTTTTGCTCTTTGCTAAGAATTCTCCTGTATTAATGTGTAATATCTTGCCCAATATTTTTCCAAATAGAGCCAACACATTTAAATACTGCGATCGGAATTATCATTGATCATTACATTGTGACTGTTGAAAAAGGAAATAGCAGGATGGGTTTAGGCTACGCTCGAAATAACCGCTAGCTTCAAGTCGATTTAAAATGTGCTTAGTTACAGTTTACAGTAAATATTTTTAAAATCGACTTTTATATTGTTGACTTTTTTATAGTCATGTGAAAGATAAGGATTTTTGATATCTGATGATTTTGTTACAGTAAATGTCAATCTAGTTCAGTCATAGTAAACAAACAAATGCATAACATATTTGGCCAAAATACGCAAAGGCTATTGACATCCAAGCCTTTCCTTTTACCTATTTTCCTTAAAGCGTGTCTGGCAAGTTTCTCCGTTAAATCTATTTGCAAATTTGCTTACACTTTAGTATGCCTTAGCTTTGATTTTATCTGAATTATGTTATAATTTACCTTTGCCGCATTTGTAAGTTTTATCAATGAAAATCCAGATTTGTAAACTTTGAATTTGTCTCTGAGTTAATTTACTCAAAATGATAATACCCATATATCAAGGTATGACACTTAAGCGTATAGTAAAGTTATAATTTTTTTAAGTTATAGCTTCATATTTAATTTCTTTTTACAGTTTCCGTTTTTAACGCTACAAGGGCTCTAACACAGGTAAAAATTGTAGAAAGGAAATCAATGCGACGATTAAATTTCAATTAGACAAAAACAATAAAGTCAATGGTATTAGTGAAAGGTTTACATTTCTCTGACTTCTATTTATATTTGAATATTGTCATATTAGATCTAACGTTGTTTTTACAAAACTTTGTAATACCCAGCTTTGTGAATGATGCTGTTATATAGAAACAAAAACCCTTTCAAACGTAAACATGGTTCGGTGTGTTTTGCAATGCAGGATGTGTATTTCTTGTTAGGTTTCCAAATCGATTCAATTTAATCTCCTTCTGTTTGCCTAAAGATATCATCAGTTTGAATGCCTCTTTTTGTGTTCGGCACCTTCAATTTCCCTAAACGTTGCGACAGTTTTCTTTGTATGAAAAAATTGCTTTACTTCATCCGTTTCTAGTTTACGCCTGAACTTATAAACTCTTGTTGCACAACGGGGTTATAAAGTACAGAATACTTGTTTACTTTTGTAGCATGGATTATTATGGAGTATTAACCAATTGTTAATTTCGAAAAGGCTTTTCCATAACAAATTGTAGTATAAAGTATCTGAGAAAAATATAAAAGCAGATTGATATCATAAGTGTGACTTTCAAATAATAATAACTGTATGGTTAATGCAATTTTAGAGTAAATTGCATTTTTATATCCGTCTAAGTTGAGATATGCTTATGTAGAGCGTAAAAGAATGAAAAACAATACAAAAAAGCTGTATGGGTATAATGATAATTATCTTATAATAGAATATTTTATAATATAAAGCTTTACACATGTTTGAAAATGCACTTACAATTCAAAAGTAATAAAAAGAAATGTTAACTGGCTTAAATAAGTGTAGCAAAAAAAAAAACGAAAAGCACATTTTACGTTTTTTACAAATCTTTATTGTGTTTCTTTGCTCTCATACTAGAGCGATACTATAATTAAATTTTTTTATTGTTTAAGTAATTGCAACGTCAGTTCGTACTTTTACTTGATGACATAAATTACATTTTTATGCTCAAGCTTATTTCAAGATTAGGTAGTTTTAAGTGTAATTTAGTATCATAAAGATGATTCATTTTATAAAATGGAATCTGAATCCTGAAAGTTCAACCTCGTTTCAAATTTATAACGTCCTTGTTCTTAAGAATTTTGTTTTCGCGTATATGAACTTTGAGATTTAGTTATTTATTTATCGGAAACAAATTACAACAGATTTTTTAAATTTACTTGTTGGTCAATGTTTAATCTGAGTCTTGTAAAATGATGTAATGATTTATGTTAAAAAGAGAAAATATCTATTTCATAATTTGAGTTAATTGAATTAAGTTTATTTCAAATTTAAAGATATTTAGTTAGTTTAGTGAAATAATTTTTGCAATAACATAAAATAATGCGTGTTCGATGTCTAAATGGTTTCTTATATTTAAAGAACTAAAGGTAATTGGGTAATTACTAATTAGTGTTTACCCATCAATGATAAAGTTAAAAAATAAAACTGTTTCCGACTTCAAACTCATGGATACCACCTAGAATAATGATAACTTGCCTAATCAAGTAATACACGGCTTTCTAGTAGATTAAGTAGACTATTGCCAGAAATTGGTGAAATTCCGAAGCGATACAAATGGAATACGGATCATCCTTTAATTAAAAATAAATTACTTTTGCCGGATAATTCAGAAAAGCAAATTGATAATCAAGATAGCGTAAAATTAAAATTCTTAGAAATAAGTCCAAGACTCCACCTACCTTCTTGCATGAAACTGGCAATCACTTAGCAACAATCAACGATCTTAAGAAAATTACCAAAGATGGTTTTATCATATCTTCTTATCATATCAGAGTAATAGGTGACTTTCGTCAACTAACTAAGTACTACTGCAAATCAAACGACCCACTCAGTAGTAATAAAGAATGTTCCCAATTCACTTAAAGGAAATGAAATACGAGATGAGTTAAGCACATTTAAAATCTGAATTACTAATAATTAAAGTCATCAGGTTACTGGATAAGAATTAGCAACAATGCCAATTTTCGTGAGAAACCTTACTAACACCAACGAGATCAAAATTATACTTACAACCTTGAGCGCTTGTATGGCAATCTAACCCCGGAAAGAATTTCTTCTTTCTTCACGTTTCAGATTTTTAAGTCTGTTTACATTTAATTAAGGAAGTCAGTTCTTCGATCTTTTTCTTGGTCGTCCTAGTGGTCTTCGTCCTTTTGGTTTATATATAAATTTTTTATGTGGTTCATTCTGTCCAAATAGTTTGTCTATTCTGTTCTATATTCTTGTAGGTTTTTGTTTATGGATTGTGTTTGTAATTCTCTCCTTATTTCCACATTCATTTTGTTGTCTGTTCTTTTATATCTTGCAGTTCTCCTTAAAACCTTGATCTCCGGTGTCCGTATTCGCCCTTCTTTTTCTTTTGTTAATCCCCATATCTAACAGACTAGAAATTGCCATGGTTTTGTAAAATTTCACTGTGGTGTCTTTCCTTACTTTATTTTCTAAAGCTCTGTATATTGTGCCATTAATCTTCCTATTTTATTTTTGACATCTGCTTCTCTTTCGAAAGACAAGGTGTATCTTAAGGAATATAATGAATTAACCCTTTCTATTTGTTTAGTGTCTTATTAATTGAGATACTCAGATTATGTTTTTCGGCTGTCAGGTAAAGTTTGTAGGCAGCTTTTTGTAAAGATTCTTTGGTATCAGCAATTATCATTTGGTCGTCAGAAAATAGAGCAGTCACTACCTATCTTTTATTGAGTAGGTTGTGCGTATAGCATCTAAGTTTTGTATCCATTGCATGCATGCATGACTCATTGTAAAAATGCCGCCGTAGGCGGCTGGCTCCTTAGAAGATTGAACTTCTTTTAAACCTGGTTAGTAACGGTGGTTGGAGGTGCGCGATCGAGTGTTCGCTAGATTTGTATCCAATGCTGTAACACATCATCTATATATAATCTAAAAACTATAAGGAACATACTGCACCCTTGTTGTACACCTGGGGTTATTTTATTCTTTCTGTGTTGGTTTCCAGTAATGGTTACTTCCTAGTCTCTGTATATGCTTTTTATTGCCTTTAGCAGATGTACTGATTTTCCTCTCTTCTCTAATATGTTCCATAGTTTTTCTCGATTAAATTTATCGAACGTTTTCATGTAAGTAGTCAACGAATAGCAGATGCACTTTTTTGATATTCGTGATGATTCTGCTATTTGATTAAGTTAAAGAAAACCTGCAGCTGATTTATGTGCAGGCCCATAAGCCTCCAACTTTCGTTTAAAAAGATCCTAGAACGGATTATTAACAAAAAGCTTAAGATTTTGGATTCTAACCTACACACTCAATAGTCACATCATCGATTGCATAGTTAAAGATTTTGAAAGCAACTGGTATCTTTCTAGACATCAAGCAAATTTTTAACTAGGAATGAGCAATTGGGCTTACTCTATAAATTACTAAGAGCAATACTTCCTTATCTCACTCTTCTCCTTAGCTTCTTTTTAGAAAGCCGTACTTTTGTTATGAGAATTAATAGTATAACGTACTTTGCTCAATTTTTGTAGACCTCTAGTCATTTCTGAAACTAGCTCTAATCTATGTTTAGTTTCATTTGGCTATTTTACGACATAAAAGAATTTCTTTTGTAAAACTCCAAAAAGTTCAATCAGGAGATATTTTAAAAATAATTCTAGTAATATCCACATGATCATTAATTTCAGATACGTCACTTTTTGCTTGCAACTTCTTATATCAAATTCGCAGTGAAACGTTATGAATTTATGATGATTTTATTCATACATATGCAATTACAAATCCATGCTGAAAGAGTTTGTTGAATATCTGTCAAGTCTGAGATGTCAAGAGTTGTAAGTAAAAAAAACATTAACTTTTTAGACAACTCAGTTTTATTTACAGTATGAAATATAAATAAATCATCGAGTGAGCAACTACAAATAAATTTTTTTAGTTACTCTTTGTTTTGTGTTAATACATAAAACACATACTTAATATGATGACCGATGACCCTTGATTTCTTCACATGTCAATTATCTAATAAAATATGCAAAGAACAATTTATGGTAAACTTGTTTTCTTATTCGACCACAGCTTGACAAGAGAAAATATACAGGCATACATTTTAATATTCACGACTACAATGATGTTAGGCCTGAAAACATGTAACTGTATCACAAAAACAATACTATGCATCACATTCTTTCTTTAGCTTTATAGTTTTAACCTTAAAATTCTTTATATTGTCACCAAGTTATTTAGATTCCGTTGCATAATTAATAGCGGACTTTAATTCGATGTTTATCTTTCGTTAAGTCTGAATAGCTTGTACAAGATTTAGGCCACACAACTACTTGGGTTACATTTACCTATTGATGAAACTGTCGCATTCATTAGAAGTGATAGAACATGGTTTGTTAAACGAATAACAGACATTGAATGTTTCCTTTTAAAATGATATTTGTAAATTTTTTTGGTGTGGATGTTAGCTTCAACAAAACGGTTATTGAATATTTTTCTTTGTGCAATTAACATCACATTCTTATTTTGTTTATTTTCAGAAAAGTTGTACATTGATATTCATTTTGATTTGAGTACTGAGTTCCTTGTACCTCTTATATTATAATTACCGTTAGCAAGATTATTATTATTAAAATTTCTATTTATCCTTTTCAATAGGGACCGCTTAGCATAAATTATAAAATTTTCGTGCCTTTTTGAAAAAGTTTGTATTTGATTTTTGAATGTTGCTATTAGTTTTCATTATGTTCTTAAATTATTTTTAACTCCCACAATCCATTTATTGCAATAATAATTTCCTGGAGTTTAAAAATCACCATATTGCAAGTAACAAGATGAAGTAACTTCTAACATATTTGTACTCTCTTGTTCTTATGGAGTCGTTAAGTGTAAGGTAGGGTATGTGGTTCAAAGCTTTTTGACCGACACGAAAACAAACGCTAGAAGGATATCCTTCTCCGTCATCTAACGTCTACCAAAAAATGGAACACTGCTTGTACAACTGCCATATACCAAGCTTTAGAGACTTTTATAAAATACGAATGACTTCTGACTACCTATGGTATATTGATACGACGATGACCTGATCAAGATTGTATTTTGTTTCAGCTGACCAATACATTTTCTAAATTACCTATAAAAAATAATCAAATGAAAACTAAAGCAATTTTAAGTTTCAATGCTAAGAAGAAGAGATGACAGTACCTTTAACAGAAAAAATCAGCAAATGCGAATATAAAGGCAGTCAACAAATACGTAGTAAACAAACAGAAAGGCAAAGCAACTAGAAAATCTGTAAATCTATAAACAAACAACACCAAAGATTAGTATTTCAGACAACTGTCACAATATGGAAGTTAGCTTTTGACATTTTAATGTCTAGAAAAAGAGAGAGTTACCCAAGAGAATTCAACAAATTGCCTACGATCCACGCTAGCCAAAGTACTTTGACTCAGTTTCTTTCAGAAGTTCTTTTAAAATCCTAAAACCATCAGAACCATTTTCTTTAATTCAGTACCTCTTCAATCTTCTTACGGTGAACCATTCAAAAAGAACAAATCTTCCGTCTGAAGTCTTTACCAAAAGTCTTGAATTTCAATTCTTAACTTGCAATGGCTTGCGACAGTTCTGATAAGAAGAGGAGCCTTACCGTCTTTGGCTAATAACCATATTTTGGCATAGATTTGTTTAGCCCAACTGTAAGCTTGCACCTTCTAGAACCTGCGAGGTATTCTTTAATGTCTATTTTATTATCATGGCATTCCTTCGTACAGAGACACTGCAACTTCTGCCTTGACAGGTCAATTGTGTAGATTTTCCCAGTTCTGACTCAAGCTAATTTTACTTCTTAACTTTTTCTGTTTCACAGAAGTAGAAAAACTGTTTTCTTGGAGTACTGTGATACACATTCCTAGATCAGAATTCTTGACTCAACTTTCGTTTTTGTATTTTATTTCTAATCACACTGAATCTATTGCCTTGGAATAGGAGAAATCCACTTTATTCTGTTTCCATTTTTTTCTGGTTTTATTTTAACTTAATTTCTTCCTACCCTTTGCAATTTTCGCGTACTTCACTATAGAACGCACGTCCTATGTTCTAAGATGGACTGAACACCCACTTACACAAGAAGAAGCAACAGCTACAAGGAGACTTCAGGTGCGGCCGGGTGCGGCTATAAGGAGTGTCCATATTCTGATAATTCCCAAAAGAGTGGTATTCAGATTTGTTAAAGCAGGAACTAGATTAGTTATCGTCAGACTACGGCATGCTGTGCACAACAGCTGGCGATGCCATTGCTAAGACATGTCTGAAAACTTTGCATTGAGAGGACCCTCAAGGAATTTAACCGATTATCTTGGCTTAATCTTTGGAAGGCAGAATGTCTACATGAGGCTCATTATCAAATCAATAAATTGAGATTGAACTCGTGGGGGCTATCATTAACAATGCTCATGCTGGACAAGAGCAGAAATATTATCCCCATCCGCCGGGTTGGCTACGATCGTTAGTTGCTAATTGGGTGTATTCCAACCTTGACTTCATAGGAACCGTGTTAGTCGATTTAACTACTTTAATCCTCAAAGTAACTACTAACTAGTAAACGGCAATAAAAAAATCAGAACAAAGGAATGGTTTGATGATGAACGTAAAGAAATAGCAGAATCCATAAGAATAATAAGACAGATTATGCTCACGGAGGACACAGAATGCAACAATACGGGGAATTAAGACAAATAATAAAAAAAAACATACAGGAATAAGAAAAGACAATACATTAAAGATAAAATAAAAAGCAGTGAAAAAAAATTGAAAAGAAATGAAACAAGATCATTTTATCAAGAAGCAAAAAGAATGAAAAGAGAATGTTGTAGATATAGTGCATATATACAAAACGAAGAGGAAAACTTAATCGGAGAGCCAATAAGAACAATGGAAAGGTGAAGAGACTTTTTCGAAAAGTTATTAGACACTAATGAAGAGAAAGATCACGAGGAAAATCAGGAGATAATAGAGGATGAAATGAGAATAGAAACCCCAACAAAAGAAGAAGTTACAAATGCAATTAAAAAACATAAAAATAATAAAAACTCAGGTAAAACAGAAATAACAACAGAAATGATACAAATGGGTGGAGAGACATTACAAGGTCAAATACATGAGCTTATAAAAAGTAGTTGGGAAAAAGAGCAAATCCCTCAAGACTGGAGCAAAGCAAGGATATGCCCGATACATAAGAAAGCCGATGAGATGGGATGCGAGAATTACAGAGGGATTGTTCTATTGGAAGTGTGCTATAAGATAATGGCTATATACAAGAAAGACTAAGTGAGTATGCAGAGAATGTGGTAGGGGAATACCAAGCGGGCTTCAGAAAGAACAGGTTAGTAACAGACCAAATCTTTACTTTAGAAGAAATCCAAACACCTGCTCTGAGCATAAAATCAACTTGTACACACTGTTTATAGATTTCAAGCAGGCTTACGATACAATAAAAGGATAGCAAATGTATCGGGCAATGAAGGAGCTGGAAATGCTAGACAAATTGATCAGACTGATAAAAATGACTTTAGAAATAATTAAAAATGAAGCAATTTAGACAAAGCGACCCGCAGTCCACGGCGCTCTTTAACCTGGTATTAGAAGCAATAATAAGAAGTCAGATCAACACCAAAGAATCATTATTTTATAACGACCATCAATGTATAGCCTTCGCAGACGATCTTACAGTAATAACAAAGGGAAAGAAAGAGCTTCAAAAAATGACAAAGCGTTTAGCTAGGGAAGCTCGGGAATTTGGACTGGAAATCAATCAAGAGAAGACAAAGTATATGTGGTAATGGGTAACACTCAACAAGAACGGTAAAAACGCAGGAAAATATGTATACACTTCAAAGAGTTAAGAATTTTACGTACCTTGGGGTGAAAATAGAAGAAAAGGGACATGAAGGACAGGACATAAGAGCAAGAATTGCGAAAGAAAACTGTAAATGTGGACATTGTTAAAATTCATTTTTGTGTCGCAAAGAGCAGAAATTAGAAAATATACAACGGTTATTAGACCCACAGTTACGTACGCATGTGAGACATGGGTATTAAATAAATCGGAAATGGATTTCTTAGAGCGTTGGGAGAGAAAATCTTTGAGAACAATATATGAAGGAATAAAAACGGAGAAGAGATAGCGAAGGCCTCGAAAAAGGTGGATAGACAGTGTGCATGAGGAAAATGAATATTAAGGACTGGAACAACAAAACAAAAAATAGAAATATATAAAGAAAAGTAGTGAAAAAATGTATGCAGGAGTTATAACGTTATAACTTTATAAGATTTAGTGCATTTGTATTTTAAGCCTTAGGCCTACAAGCCTTGCAGAACTATATAAATAAATAAATAAATCCTCAAATAGCCTGGTGTTTGAACCTTACTTCTTATTGGATCATCAGATCAATTCGCATATTGTAGCCTGCACAAACTTGCAACGTAAAACTCACAAAAAATTTACCTTATCAGCTAGTTCTAAGTCGGCGGCTATAAATCAGGAGTGGAGCTTTTTGGGGATACATAAATAAGAACGATTTGTTAAAACTTCGACAAAGCTAATTTATTCGGATCTCATCATTTTTATTGTAAATTAAAAAACGCATTTTGTAAAAAGTAAGATTTACGCAAACCATGACAAAGTTTTTAAGTTTAGTTTTACTGAAAATATTTTTTATGCACGATCGGGCTTAAAGGTGGCCATTATGTACTCGTTTCTAGGGCGTAAACCACATCGCTTGATCCCGCGGGTTTTCAAGTGCTAGCAACGGGCTTTAAAAGTAAAACGCCCGTTGCTCACAAACTCCATATTAGGGCTTTAAATCTGTATTTTACACCCTTAATACATAATATATTATAATTAACTTTATTGATTCTAGAAATCTTATAATGTCATTGTTACGTAAAAGGTTCAGTGTACACTGTAGGCATAAAAGCGAGTAGTTACGTGAATTGCATGGAATAATTATTTAGTTTTGTTAGATTAACTAATTAAAATGGAATTTTGGTATTATTTATAAATTACCTCATAACGATTCTTTTTACATGCCTACAAATAAAATTGCAAACTTATTGCTTTATGTAATTTATTAGTAGGCAGATAGGAAGTACAATACCTACAATGTCGTATTGAATCATTTATTTTCAAATGTTTTACATCATACCTTCAAGTATTTTAATGTTGTTTATTAATTATTAAACTCATCGTTGCAGTGTATTCATTTCTAACTGTCAAGGCTAAGGTTCTTAAACATAATAGACATATGATATCCTGTGCTATCAGTTAGAATACGTTTTTTAGATATGCATGTTGTAGTTACGAGCAGCCTCTTTGTACAAAACACACTTTTTCTGAAAGTCATCGCTTGCGATCATCGGTTTGTAAATCACAACGAATCGATACTATCACAACTGTTATTTTATCTAAATGAAAACCTCTAAGTATACTAGGTGACATTTTACATTCTAAATCCATTTTAAAAAAAAAGCCGTTCCATATTTGTTCCGGGTTATGTTGTAATTCACGATATGCTCAAATTATGTATGTACCTTGCATAGATACATAGATAAACATTAATTAAACGTGTTGATCTGGAAAACAGAATCACGGTTAATTAGTAAAATTGTTCATGCAGGAAATACTTGAATTAATGATAAATATAACAATAATATTTAATAGGAATTTCAATTTCCATGTGCTTTTTATAGTTTGAAATTCAACATTTTACGTTTAACAGATTTTAGTTTCTCCGAGCGTTCTACTACTTTATAAAAACAGTAAATTACATTGTTTACTCCACGTGTTTGATCGAATTTGAATAAAAAAAATGTTATTATTATTGGTTACGGTATAAACGTCGTTGTTAAATGACCGATAAAAATGTTATCCAAATTAAGCTAGTTAACTGTTTTATTTTATTAACAATGTCGTGCATAATAAGTTATTTAATGCGCGCTATTAAAAAATGTCAAAGTTATCATTATATCCAAAATATTATCTCGCATTAGAATCTTCAACTCAGCCTGTATTTTTTAGTATGATGTTCATTTAAATGCAAATCCAAAAAAAGATGTCTGTGACTCATCATTTCAAAGCTGCAAATTATCATTTTTTTTTTCTACATAACATGTCTGCAATTACGTGTTTAATTTCTTTTTATTATTCTCTATTTACAGTCAAAATGTACATTAAAAGCATATTATAATTGCAACGGCATCTTCTATATAAGTCTTAACCTTCTCGTTTAATAATGTTAAAACGTCAGCTGTCTGCTTAACGGTATCACCACGGTAACAACTGTTTTATGTACCAAGATATAAGTGATCAGATAGAATAAGGGGGAAGGCGACGATACGATTGGGTCGATGCAGCAAAATCACATACTACTGCAGATGATGAACTCATTACATCACAATATCCAAGAAGTTGTTCAGTTTTAATTGAATTTCGTAATACTAGAGTTTTTTGACAAGAAAATAATAAATCGCGTGAGTAAATTCAAGTCTGAGATAATGAACTAATTGTTACGACAATGTTTAGATAATTAAACAAACTGTTGTTTGTGATTTACACTAATCGAACTAATTTTCTGTGTAATTTAAAATGTCACGCTGTGACGACTTTGTAAATTAGACACAAACACAATTGTAGATGTCGCAAAGTTCATTGTATTTAGATTTATTAAAAATTCAATTTCATAAAAAAATTGGATAACATAGGCGTGCAATAATATTGTAATAAAAGTTAAAGGGCAATTTTTATTTTTATATTTCAATATAATACTCGTAAATCGCAAATAAGAAAATGTAATTCACGTTTACCAAACGAAATGAAATAAGGGAATATTAAGAAAATTGAATAAATTCGTATTCTTGGCGAGAACTGCGTATCTCACTTTACAAGAGGACTATTAATAAATTGGTGTCAAAATCATGTAATTATGTAAAAGACTGCGCCATTTCTTTATGCTAATTTCGTTGCTTACCTTACAATTATAGGCGTTCGTTTTTCTTCATTGATTTAAATGAAGAAAATTCAATTAAGTCAAGACTCAAACATGAATGAGTTAAAATTAATCATTTCAACACCTTATTATAACTGTGTTGTTGCGTAACTTAACAATAGCAGGTGTACAAAAAATGTATGGTCAAGTAAACTGTAATCTTTTACAATAATGTACATTTGTGTTAATAAACAGAATTATGTTTAATTAAATGATAACTCTATAAAACGAGATAGTGTCAGTGTACTGACGAGTTGATTAATTTGCTATGAGATTCAATTACTTTCAATTTACAAAAGTTACTAAAAGCAACTCATGGCTTTCATGAATTTAAGACAATTAGCATCATTTTGCAGTACGTACAGGATATCTCGCTTTACTCTGTACATTGCCATACTAGGCGGGCTAAAAACTTCGTAGTTCAATAATTATTATAAATCGATGCACAAAATCCACTTTATTTTTTGAAAAGGGTTTTTAGGTATTCACAAGAAATCTGCAAGAGAATCAATTCTTGATCAATAGCGAGCATTTGCTGATGATTTTTTCAGTGGTTAAGATGTACGACACACGTTCCTCACTTAAACAACTGCCAAAACAAAGACAGTACACTTTCCAACTCAACAAAATAAAAAGAATCAGTTAGAGCAGCGCCATTTTCTTAAGAATTTAATATATTGCAGCAAGAATAACTTTGACTTTATTGAGTTAACACAAATTTGGATTCAGCAATGTCCAAGGACTTCAGATGGAGGAAGTTGCAATTTTCTAATACAAAAATCCTTATTTTTGAACAAATTGTACTCCCTCTAAGAGCACGAAATTGACGGAGTAAGGCCTACAGATACACTAACTGATGTTAAGTTTCATTTCAGGGTTTGTTTTCCCCACTTAAATGAAAATTAAAAACAAGTATTGTTCAAAGAGACTTAATGAAAGGGTTCTGCTAGTTTATCGCTCTAACAGACTTTGGAAATTTATTTCTATTGGGGAAATGGCAATAAGAAATACAAAATGTTATGTATTTGAACTTTTTCTGTTTGCTTTGACTTTATATTTGCAAATACTTTTTCGGATGATTATCACCATATTTATGGGGCCTTTTGGTGGTTTAAATCCACCGAAATTAAGATTGACTGTTTAATAATTGAAGACGTTGCTGCAAGAACGAGGTAAGTCCACTTTTAGTTCCAAATGACTTATTAATACCATTACGGTAAATTTTAAAATTTTATTTCGGATGCACATGGAGTTGTATAACGTACATTTGTGGACTTAACACCATCGTTATTTGACGCAAGAAAGCGGCAAGTCCTTCCTTATCTCGTTCTTGCACCAAACAGATGTGATGAAACGGAATAGTAAAGCGTGTGGTATCTGACAAAAACAAACAAAAAGTTGCCATTTCCAAACAGAAATTGTTTCTTGATTAATCTGGATGTGTAGAAATTCGATGTCGTCAATCGACTGGTTTTTCAGTGTTTTCTAGGTTTGACTTCCAGAAGCAGAATATTAGGCGTACTATGGTCAGTTTGCACTACAGAAGCTTAGATATAATAATGTAATGATTTTAGCTAGTAAATATGTATCAGATTGCATGCCTTACTATCGAAGCTTAAAAAATAACTCACAGAATGACAAAGGCAAAACGGATATGACAGATGATAACAGCGGATCTGAAGGTTGAGCTTTTGATTAGTGTGTTTAGATTGTTTATAAGTTTGTTTCTTTAGCAGAGCATTATTTTGTTTTTTTTCTAATATAGCAAAAGCTAATACAAATAAATTACTTCTTTTGCATTGAATTTGTTGTTTTTCT
>VTPC01001225.1:0-10857 GCA_011009095.1 Ignelater luminosus
TAATAACAAACTCAAAAAAAACAAGAAATATCAAATTAAATAAATCTTAACATTACGGCTATTGCTTAATCCTACGCCGCGTTGTTACGCATTAACCGTGACGTCGCCTGTCCTCGATCTTGCCCTTGCCGATATGATGCAACGACGCGACTCCCTTTGTTCTACCAATAAGTACTGCAAATCTTTTTTTCATTTAACGATTCAACCATTCATCTACTGAATATCCCAATAATGAGATCTCTTCTTTTTTTCCATAACTATCACCCACAATAACACGTGTAACAATACTATTACTTGTTACTAAAATCCACGTTTTCTTTAAAAACCAATCCGAACACTTTTTTATTAATCATCTCCCGCTGGAGTCCTGATCTCAACTGACTGTTCTTTGCACTATACCCCCCCTTCTTAAAACTAACAAAGTAGCCTAAACAATGTTACATTTTTTCTTTTAAATCAAAATATCTTACATTTACCCCCCTATTGAAACCTGAACTATGGAAGGTTTCAATATCATAACTTATAACTAACTTATAACAAAACTAACAATAACATCAATACACATCGACCTTTACAAAGGATTATGATCAGCCGTGACAAAAGGCTTTAATTCGGACATATGTAAGTACCCTTAATTTTACCATCTAGGTCGGTAAGGACGTAAGAGTTCGCTCCTGGCGACTTCTTGACGACATAAGGGCCTGTCTGTGAAAAAGACAAGCTCCAATACCATAATCACTACTACATTATCAGTTTGAATTATGTATGGCCAATCAGGATTTGGATGACATAACATTGTCACTTTCAGGAAAGCTTCTTTGACATCTTCAAACGCTTTAAGTTGTTGTGGCCCCCAACTCCATGAGTGACCTTTTCTCAATAAAGGCACTAAAGGCTCAGTTAAATTTCCCAGATTCGCACAGAATCTGCGACCATATCCACACAATCCCAGAAACGCTTCAAGGTGTCGAGGATTTCGCGGGGTTGAAAAATCTTTTATGGCTTCAATTCGTTTTGGATTCATGCTTACTCCATTAGGTTTGATTATATGACCCAAAAACTCAATCTCGCTACAGGCAAACTTTGATTTTTTTAACTTAACCGTAATTCCGGCTTCTTGTAACCGACAAAATAGTCGTTCCAAATGTATCAAGTGCATATCGCTATCTTCTGAAATAATTAGCATATCATCAACATATGCTGTTACAAATTGCAATATGTCGCTCCCTAAAACTTGATTCAAGCCTCTGATAAAACTGGCCACACTAGTCGATAAACCGAATGGCAGACGATTAAACACATATGTCTGATTGTTATAGGAAAAACCCGTATGTTTCCTATCACTTTCCTTTATCTGTATTTGCCAATAAGAGCTGGTTAGATCAATAAGGCTCATACATTTATGGTCACTAAAATTCATTAAAATTTGTTCCGGATTCGGAGGCGTAATGTGCTCCTGAACCATTCTTGAATTCAAAAATCTAGCGTCTAGACAGACTTTTACGGAATTGTCCTTTTTCTTCACCATTACTAATGGGCTAACAAATTCAGTAGTACCGGGAGACAGCACCCTCCAGTCCACCATCTCTTGTAATTGCTTTTCAACTTCTGCTTTATACGCGTTTGGTATTGGATACGATTTTAAATAAAAGGGACTATAATCTCTTAATTTAATTTCATGTTCATAGCCTTTCATCAGTCCGAGCTTCTCGGACCAAATCATTGAATATCTTCGAAGAAGATCTTGAAATTTCTGCTTTTGTTGTTCTGAAAACAATTGGGCACCCGCCACAATCGTTTCATCTCGTGAGGGTTTGTTTCTCGTTATCTCTTTCTCCTTCGGTTCCTCTGAATAAATCCCCTCAAAAATCTCATTTACTATTATAGCTGTCGACTCAGACATTGCCGACTTGAACTTCAAGCTCTGTACTCCCTTCTGATTATTAGGAATTTTCAAAATTTCATTTTTACATTCGATCGACGCGCCTACTTCAACCAACCAATCGAACCCAAGAATCACTGGACGATTTAATCCTGGAACGACAACATAAACAGTATCGTATACCATATCACCAATCTTAGTAGATAGTAACACCTGCTTAGTAATCTTAATAGATTTTTTTGTGAAGGCTCCCTTCAAGGTAACGCCCACCACTGGCAAAACAACAATCTCGGTATCTTCTGCTGCTATTTCTAAAAAATCTTCAGAAATACAACTTAATTGACTTCCAGAGTCTACTAATGCCGGCGTTGAATGACGACACCCGATGATTATTTTGATAACCGGAAGTACTCTATTTTCTCGTTCATTGTCACCACTCTCTGTATCTAATAACAGTTCTTCCGGATCTCTATTAAACATTATTACGGCTAAATTCTGGTTTTGGTTTGGAGTAATTGCTGACCTCATTAGAGTGGGTTCTCCTCCAACTGCTGAATCTTCCCGATGTCCCCCACATCTCCATCTATTATTTTCATTTTGACCCCTTCCTTGCGGCAGTCGACGATTTAGCTCTGGACCTGGGGTTTCATCTACTTGTCTCAGAAATTGTTGAACTTCATCAATTGTTTTTAACCCTGAGTTTATAGTGCCTCTTCTAATTTCATTTTCGAAATGTTGCGAAATATACCGCACCATTACGTCTTCAGATGGTACAGTTTCTAAATACGAAGCCTCTTTAGCCAATTGAAGGCAATAGTCCGCCCTCGAACCTCTTTCATACTTTCTATATTTTAATTTAAAGTATATTTCGCGTTGCACTTCCACCCCCCAATATCTATGAAGAAATTTATCTGTAAAATCGTCGAAGTTTACAAAATCATTTTCTTTAACCACAGCCCAATCAGATGCCGAGCCTTTCAAACTGTTTACGGCAAGCCTGACTTGCTTTTCTGGAGGCACCCCAGCTTCTCCTATTGCTTCCTTTAATCGCCGTATAAATAATACGGGATGTATTCCACCATTTGGGTTAAAATGTATGTTGTAACCACCAAGATCACGCCACACAGAAATATAATTATTATTGTTACCGTTGTTTGGATGTTCACCCAATTTCGAGCGACTCTCGTCCTCCGACCCATCTTTATCATTTTTAGTTTTATCTTTATTTCTTTTTCATTCAGAAACTTGTATTGTTTCAACTAATACTCCTACATTTTGTGTTAACTTTTCAATACTGCTTTCTACCCTATCTAGTTTTTCAGTTTGATTATCTGCTAAATTATCTATACTTATTGCTAACCTATCCAACATTTTTTCAAGTTCGTTTTCTGATTCATTTCTCCTCTTTGCTGGTACTCGCTATTTCCGAGTATTGTATGTAACTTTATGAGACGTAATTAATATTCGTACAAATCAAATAGGTAGTGAAAAATTTTAAATACACCCCCTTAAATTAAATGCATAAATAGTTTAAACATCCTTCATATAATTTATTTCCACCCGCCCCTGGTTGGGTGCCAAATGTGGTAGCTCATTTAGATAGAATGATGAAATCAAGTAGATTCTGACAGCTGGGCCAAATTAGGATGTTAAAACATTTTATTAAAAGAACAATAACCATTCAAAGATAAAGAATTTAATAAAAAAATCAAATCAACTTATTATTAATAACAAACTCAAAAAAAACAAGAAATATCAAATTAAATAAATCTTAACATTACGGCTATTGCTTAATCCTACGCCGCGTTGGATTAGATTAGATCGACAACAGCTATTCACAAAATATTATGAACTGGCTGATAAAAGCTTGCAAAGAGAATATATAAAGAGATGTACGGAAATGGTAAAGAAGAAATCTAATAAGATTTATAGTACTTAAAAAAAATTCAATTACGTATATTATCTTCATATCCAGGGGAAAAAAAGATAAGGGTTTGTAAAGCTTTCTGCAAAGCAACTTTAAACATTTCGAATAGATACAGATCTGAAGAAAAGAGGTAACCATGGGTTTGTCAGTACCGAACAAAGAGGAAAACGTACAAATTGAGTAAATAAAGTAGACGATGCCTTAATTCAAGCAGTATTAGGCCACATCAATAGTTTTCCTAAAACAGAGATTCACTACTAGCAATATCTTGAAGGTTCATTAAATGTGAGCATAATGTGCAGGCTCTACATTGATAAATGTCGTGAACGTGGAGACCCATTAATGAGGCAGAATTTTTATGAAGAGGGTTCTAATACAAAAATTTAATTTAGGGTTTTTTAAACCAAAAAAGAACTTGTGTTCAACATGCGAAACGTGCAAAAATCTTGGGAAGAAAGACACCAAGAAAGAAGAACAAAGAATCTAGTTATGTTATAGAAAAAATACAGCTAGTAGCAGTAACAAATCAGACAAACAGATATCCACTAACAGCAGCGGGAATATATAGCCCATCTACACATTACGTACAAATGCTGTGACCTATTCAGATTTATTTTAGGAGGATGCAGACTTTAAGAGTAACGAAGTTATGTGCGCTTCCTGCGAACAATTAATTTTTTGTTTTATTTTTTATTTTTATTTTATTTGTATTACCGGCGTTAGCCTAAATATTAATAAGTATGTAAATGAGTATGTAATTAAGCAATTATTGTGTAATAGAAAGTCAATCTGTCAAGGTGGGGGGCATGTTTAAACCCGAAAGTTTAAGCCCTCAAGTAAAATCAATATTCTAACGGTACTCTTTTTAAAATGGTTGTAAAAGGGTACCTAAGGGCAGTATAGTTTTGGTGGTCGAGGTGACCACACCAAGTAAAGAAAGTAAAAAAACTCAATGAGTTGTGTTTTAATTTTTATACAACAAGAAATTCAGCACATTATACAACATGTGCGCTTTCTCTGATTTTTTATCAATATTATATAAAAGTAGCATTATCTAATCTTATAGATTTCAAATTGAAGCCAGATTAACTCAAATAAAACCATCACTCTTCCACTTTCAAAATTTTGGGCAGCAGTTTTAGGAGCCCGTTTGTTAAATAAAGTACGTTCAAGTTTATCATTTGCGTTTAACTCAATTTACTGTTGGTCAGATTTAACTATTATGATTCAGTAAATACAATTACTCTCATACTATTGAATAACGTTTGTGGCAAATCGAATCGCTGATATTCAGTCAGTAACAGAACAATCAGATTGGTGCCATGTCCAATCTAGTAGTAATTCTGTCAATCTCATTTCTAGCGAAACTTTCCCTTCAAGCTTGATCAACTTCAATGTATGGTGGCAAGGTCCTTTATGGCTTGCAAATTATTATTTACTGTAACTATGATCTAAATTAGATAAACCATCAGAGTCTCTTCCCGAAACAATAATTTACATGCATTGTGACTTCTAAAACCTTTAATAGGTGCTCCCCGTTGCCAACGATTTGTGGCTTATACTTTACGATTTAAACACAATTGCTTGCCATTTATTAATACCTTGAAGCAAGTCATTATACTTATTATGTCTAATTATCACAACTAGAACTCATCCATTGGAACTGAAGCGCTTACCATCAAACAAGTCGCTTCACTCAAAAAGCAAAATCCTTTCACTGAAACCTTATATCGATTAAGCAGGCATAATGCGAGTAGGAGACCATCTTTACGACTCGAGTTATCTTCACAATAAGAAACATACCATTGTCGTAAACTCAAAACATCTTACACCCATTATTATGTTCCATGAACATAATATTTAAATCACATCGCTGTTGGCAATTTGACGTGATGAATTCTAGTCTGTTACTATAAAGGATTTAGCTGAAGATGTAATTAATAAATTTATACTTGCTACAATCTAAAACGGCAGATTCCTATCATGGGTAATTTGCCAGCAGGCGAGGTAAATGTTACCTCTCATTTTTTAAAAGTGGTTTAGATTACGATGCATCCTTTCTTATTAGAGACCGCAAAACGCGAAATACACAATTCATTAAGTGTTATATCGCATTATTTAATTTTTTGGGTGCCGATTCTGAACTTGAAAAGCTTTCTGAAGGTTCATCAAACTAATTAAATCAGAAAATCAGAATTAAGAATTTAGCTAATGATAATATTCAATGGATGTTTTTTTGGTTCTTTGTAGGACGCAGATACAAAATTGACAAAATACCACATATAAAGAATTCTTGCTATTATGCTTCTTTAACATTTGAAGAGTTTCATACGGTAGTAACACAGGCCGAGTTAATCTTAAATTCTCGACCCTTTCGTTAGATAATCCTAGCGATTTAAAACCACTAACCCCTGGGCATTTCCTAATTGGCAAACCTCTTACATCGCTTCCAGAGTACAGCGTTTTAGACACCAAAGAATCTAGCGTAACAAGATTTGCTAGACTTCAAGTAATGATAGAGCATTTTTTGACAAGATGACAAAAAGAAAATATTTCAATATTACAATGTAGGTTTAAATGGAAACTGAGTCGAAAAAACTTATTAAAGAAGGTTCGATGATTATAATCATGGAGGGTAATACAGCTCTACAACATTAGAAGGTGTCATCCGCGTTGTAAGAATCAGCGTCTAATGGTAAAGTCAAGCGTGCTATCAATAAACTTATGTACTCCCTGTGGAAGAATAAAATTTTTTAATTTGTGTTCTAAAAGTAAAACCGTCGCGTCATCTATAAACTAATTTTTAATAATCTTGAGATTTTAAACTATTTGCTTTCACTGTGATAGCTATAATAAATATGATGATTTGAACTATTGTTATTAGGTGCATTGTATTGTTACAGGTAAAAGGTGTGATATCCATTAGTAATTCATTGTCAGAATCAAACACTCCGACATTAACCATCTCTATAGTGCAAATATTCCAACTGGATCGCAAATAAGCATTTTAAGTTTGCACATAATACTTTTCATTACAGAATCCTGATGAGACAGACACGCACAAATAATTAATTCTCAAAAAGTGTTCTAGCATTTATTTAACTGTGTGCTCTAATTGAATTTTCAGCGATGTAACGTTAATTTTAAAAACGTGGGTGGGAGTTCGATCTCTGACAAATAAAAGGCTTTTTTGAATGTACATAAGGGCAAAGCGCAGTACGGTATTTTTATTTTGAAGGTCAACAACCTATAACAAAAGCTGATATCACTTTTCTCATTATTGATTTAATTTAAACGTTCAAATGTAAATTTATAATTTAAGAATGTCAATCTTGAACACGCCTTCTCAAATGTCACAAAAACCAATTAAAATTTTTTCACGCACCTTAAATGGTTTTGTTTTAACACATGGGGTTTATTTATGTAACTCTCATGTATAATTTCAATTTAAACTTAACAAACTCCGCTGTGAGGGAGTTATTTTAGTTGTAGATCCTTTAATCCCTCCCTAATCCATATAAAGGTGTTAAATAGCTGATGCTGCCATTAAATATAGTACAAAAGCAATGTAATATTTTACTTGTACACGTTTTAATAGCAGGAAAGCAACGATGTAGAATTTTACTTGTTCGCATTCTATTTTAGATAAATAAATATTGAAGGTGGTTTCAGTGAACCTTAAAATAAAATGTGGGGTTGGGAAAATTACAGTTTCCTCATCCAAAAGCAACAATGGGGAATAAGAGTCTACCGAAACGGTAACGTAGTCAAAACATTGCCGCAAAACGCACCTCCTCCCACTGAAATAACTTCAGTGTCACGTATCTGTCTGCGAATGTCACTGTGATATATTTTTCACAGAATTACGTAGAAGAAGGAAAAAAGGAAGATAGAAAAGAAAGAATTGCGTGTCTTAGGACGTCGTCGTTATTTGATGTACTGTTGTTCTGTCAGTCAAAACAATAAGTGAACAAACACAATTACACGGGTGCGTTGGTCATTTCATCATGTATTATGCGATTATAGGGGTTGGTAGGCGGTTCGAGCTTGTGGCTGGACACACGAGCAAAGGAATGATCGCATTACTCGGGCCCATGCTCGCCGTAGCTTTACTTAGCTCCACATTGCGCCTTTGTCCCTACCGTAGCATGCACTGGACGTAGCCGATTAGGATGCCCTAAAGTTTTACACAATCACCAGAGGTGGTGCTCAAGGGTGAACAGGGAATTTCTGCTATAAACTTTATTATCCAGGATGTATACCTAGTAGCACTGAACTCCATAAACTTACACATAACATAAACCTTCACTCAATAATATTAACGAAGTAGTTTATCCCTCACGTTAGTGCAAGGGTAACGCTTTAAAGTTGCCATAACAACCAGTTTAAAAATAACCCCTTACTAATATCGTTATTCGTTTCGGAGTTCTAGATTTATAATGTTACTAACGAAGAATGAAATGGAGGTAGACACATCCTGCAAATATTGATTGGCATTGGTGAGTAATGGAAAAGCTGTGAATCAAGATGGAAAATCTCGTCGGGAGAGTATTTGGTGAAAGTAATGTACGCCTCTGTAAGAGGAGCTTATGACCCCTTGCCATTAGTAACCTGTCGAGTTTATTCGCTGGCCGGCCAACTTAATCTCATACATTTATATTCTAATTTATTTATGTCGCCTCTGAACAATAGTCGGCCCGAGAAAAGTCTACCATCACAATGCGCAGCTTTGCAAACCACGGGCTTGACCTCAAATCACCCTAATTTATCTGTAAATCGCGTGCACCCATCTCGCTTCTACACTCAAAGTGCTAACCAAGATACAAGTGAAAAGCCGCAGTACTTTAAAAGGGAAAATTTCGCTAATTTTAATTTTAGCACGTAAATCTGAAAACCCGGTTTTTCATTTGTAATTTAAGTTCTTTAGCTGTTTTATTACGGTTTTATAATTTTACATTAATAAATTAAGTAAGATTATGGTGACCCCTTTGTTTTCCTTCATTAGATTAACAAATACTTCATGAGTACAAAGATAGGAAACGAATACCAGCACACAAAGAAAATGGATACACTTCAAAGTTTTCCGTTTTCATCATCAAAGCAAAAATTCCAATTCTATACCACTAGGATATAACAAGTCTTCTTATTAAAGAAGAACATTCAGTTTTGCTGATGGGCAGTAACTCATACAATACCTAATTCATTACGAAATAATTGGAGTGTCGTTGCTTATTGTTGGCATTGATGGCGAAATGCGATACAACACGAACCTCTAGTAACTTCCCCTTAACTCAGGTATGGAGCGTACTTTTCATTGCTAGGTAAATGTATGTTTGCATTACGATTAAATCCTGATTAGAGCTTTAAGAAAGAATAAAATTCGCAAACAACTATAAATTATTGTGAAAGTTTATCGCCGTCGTTGAGCGTTTATGAAATTAATTCTTTTTTTTTGTCTCTTCGACTTTAATCATGCCGCATTAAATATTAAAATGAGCATTACGGATACCGCTGAAATGTTTAAATTTCAAGGATTCTATTAAATTTTCAGCAAATTTGTCACGATGTTTGTATGTGGCAACGAACTTGGCAATTTATATTAGGAAACTTTGATTGGATTGATTCATGCATTTAAGTGCTAAACTATGATAGCTAAATTTTGCATTTAGTAGAATAACGGAAATAGTTTCCATCAATGTTAATTTATAAATTCGATTGGTTTACGAATAGGTTAGCTAATTAGTGGCTTTGTTTAATTTAGCTAAGAGTCGACAAAAAGATTAATCAATTACTTTTTCGATTATGTTATTTTGATTGTCTCGGGCTTGTTTGAATAAGAAACTAAATGTATTTAATTGCTTTATTTGCAAAAAATTGTTAAGTGCTTTAAGCTTGCACCCTAATTGCCGTGGACGCACACTCACTTAGGCTGTGCCGGGTTGCACAAATCCCCTCCAAAACAGAGGTACATGTAGGTCCTAGCATACAAATTTTTATATAGGGCTTGAACATCCCGTCCGCCTTGAAAGTATGTAATAAAAATTAATTGAACCTTAAGATCCACAACTCGGACGACCTGGTCCTTGCCTGGATGGAGTGACATTATCCGCCCTAATTGCAAATTAAAGATACAAATATTGTCCTTCCTGATTAACACTAATGTTCTAGTTTTTAGTCTCTGCTGGTGGTTAACCTCCATTTAGTTCTTACTTGCTTCGAGAAATATTCTCCTTGCCAACTTACCTAATGCTGCTGCACCATTGCCTTCATGCGTTGAAACCTCCTTAAACGCCTTTCAGGGATGTCCATGACTTTCAACTCCGGCAATGCAGTTAGTTTCTTGCCGATTAAGAAATGCGCAGGCGTCAGAGCTGACACATCTTCAGGATAACTAGTTAAGGGAGATAAGGGACTTGAATTCAGGATTGCTTCAATTTGAATTTAATTAAATTGCTACCAACTACTCTCTTAATATGATTTTTTACTCTTTATTCCTGCCTCCTAAATTCCACCAAAGGTTGGAAAGCGTGCGGAAATAAAATGCTATTTGATTTGCTCGTTAGCTAGATTGTTGGGCAATGTGTTCTGAATTGGTCTGTAGAAAGTTTGCACCTACAAAATTTAGACTGTTATCTGAGTGAATGTTTATCGTTTTGCCACGTCTACTAACAAACCTTCTCAAAGTAACTAGAAATGCTTCTGTTGACAACTCCGGCACAAGTTTAGTATGCACTGCCTTAGTACACATACAAATAAAGAGACACATGTATGCCTTGGCCAATATTGCTTCGTGAGCTTTTCTGTCTTTTAAGTTGAATGGACCACCGTAATCAATGCCTACATTCAAAACTAGAGAATCATTGTTCACTCTTACATTTGGTAAGTCACCCATCAAAGAGTTCGAACCTACTGGTTAACTTTAAAACAAATTACGCAAAATGCTCTACCCGATAAAGGCCAGTATTTATTTCGTCGTGCATTCTTAAAATAAGTTTTGTTAATATGTGATTTTTGGGGAGGATAATAGAGGATGGTGCTTTCGTAGGAA
>VTPC01001225.1:25530-37316 GCA_011009095.1 Ignelater luminosus
TTTGCGTTCCTTCCTCACATTTCTTTGCCACTGTTTTTCTTTCCTCAACCGTTTCTTGCCTTTATCTTCCCTTAAAGTGAGGTTAGGTTCCGCAGTTTCACTACCTTCTGGTGGTATATATTCAGGGTCTGTTTGAAAATCACTGCCAGCATAAGGATCCTCCTCTGATTCTGATGAAGAACTCATTGTGCACTATTTAATACCACAATAAATAGGTTAACAATAACACTACACTTCACATAAACACACTGTTGTAGTCACGTACACAGTACACAACTATGTATGTTAGCGGCAGAAGTCTAGTTCTTGCTCAGAACGATGCAGTAACGATTCAAGAACATGTCCAAACAAATAACTCATTTCCGATAAAAAATGGACATGTCCACTTCTTGCATTGGCCCCTTCAATTAAAAATTTCCAAATAGGAAAACTATAATACACCTTTTATATAAAATAAAAGGTTGTTCTAACTTATAGTGGGGTTTATTGGTAATAGTAAATAAAGACAAAAATTAATATTGTCCCCACGACAAAGTTTGAAAAATTCGTCCAAGCATTGACTATCATACCTCCAGACGATGGTTTCGTCTTTGTTTGGACTCATCAGTCGAGGATAATCAAAGTCAATGCTTGCCCGCTTCATGCTGGTTATATACAAATCAGCTACAACATTAGCAGCATGAAAATATTGAGGCGCCATCTAATAAGAACGCCAAGAATTAGAACTACTGACTCGACAAGTCGTTCTGAATTAAAAATTTCCAAATAGGAAAACTATACACCTTTTATATAAAAAATTGGACGAATTTTTCAAACTTTGTTGAGGAGACAATGTTAATTTTTGTCTATTTACTGTTCCCAATAAACCCCACTATAAGTTAGAACAACCTTTTATTTTATATAAAAGGTGTATACAGTCCCTGGCCAAATTATTAAAATCACTAACAAAATTTAACATTTTTTTAGATACAGGTAATGTTATTAGGGGTATAATAATGAAAATGGAGGTAGAGTATTGTTAGTGTATTACAAAATATATAATACAAAAAAAATTAACAATATAATAAATTACAACTAAAATATTAATATTTTGTTAAACCACCCCTAGCAGCAATGACTGCGGCAACCCTTCGAGACATGCTTTCTATGCATTTTATGGCAATATTCTTTAAGTTCTCATCATGGTTCCAATGATATATTATTCTTTCGACCAGTTGTTGCTTTGTTGTGATGGTTTCCGCAGCCAGTAGCCTTTTTCAATTGGATTCATGTCCGGAGAATTTCCAGGCCATCGCAATACAGGCACTTTGCTCTCTTCAAGAAACTTTGTCACAGACTTAGCTGTGTGGCAGGGAGCCCCATCCTGCATAAACCCTTTTGGACCATCACCAAACCATTCCTGTAACTGAGGAAGTAATCTCCTTTCCAGCACCGCTTTGTACCGGTCTTGTCTCATGGTACCCTCAACAATATACAGACGACCCAGACCTTTCCCACTAATCACAGACCATATCATAACTGAAACAGGGTGTTTCACTGTCTTTATGACACTGTCTGAATTGTACTTTTCCCCAGTTCTTCTTCTTACACATTGTGGCTTATCTTGCAAGATCTGAAATGTGGATTCATCACTAAAACAAACCTGTAATGATGTGAAAACGTTATTTAAATGGACAAATTAAAATATTTCCGTTCCTTACTCTGCGCCAGTCATCTACAGTTAAATGTTTGTAAGAATTAGCCCACTCCAAACCCTTTTTAACCATTGCTGGGGTTAGTCGAGGCTTCTTAACAGGTCGTCTACATTTGAACCCCAGTTCGTAAAGGTTTCGCCTAATGGTACGCTCTGAAACCTTGTAGCTTACCTCTTCAAATTTGTTTTTAATGTTCTTACTAGTTTCCCTATGGTTTTCTACTGCAATATTCCTCAGAAATCTTTTCCCTCGAGGTGTTATAATGTTTTTCCTGCCACATCTTCCTTTACGATGGTTGTTCGTATGCTGGTTCGCTTTCAATTTTCTAGCTAAGCGATTCACTGACGCTTGTGAAACTTTGGATTTTGCTGCATTTTCTCTCTGACTAAGATCGGTATTACGCAATAATGCTGTTACATATGATTTTTGTTCTCCAGTAAGGTCCTTTGCCCTACCCATCTGAAAAAGTGGCGGTAAAATTTTGCAGGTTATGGTTTAACAACAATATTACAATAAACACTCAAACAAATATAAACAATCTACTTAAAAACATTATTTAGTGTATATGTTTACTTACCTTGCAATAGAGCTTGCCAAAAAGTCCAAATTACACCTCAATTACTACAGTACTGCTATCAAATATGTTTCAGTATTTAAAGATTATAACGGATAGATCAGTAATAAAAGCAAAATCTAACTTACCTACTTACTATATTGAAATAAAATGATAGACCATACTTGCACAACCCTATACATAAAGTTGCCTATACATATACAAACTGGTTTACATTTTTTCACCTTCATAAAACCAAAACAATTTAAAAGTGTAGGTGATTCTATTAATTTGGCCAGGGACTGTAGTTTTCCTATTTGGATATTTTTAATTTAGAACGACTTGTCGAGTCAGTAGTTCTAATTTTTGGCGTTCTTATTAGATGGCGCCTCAATATTTTCATGCTGCTAATGTTGTAGCTGATTTGTATATAACCAGCATGAAGCGGGCAAGCATTGACTTTTATTATCCTCCACTGATGAGTCTAAACAATGACGAAACCATCGTCTGGAGACATGATAGTCAATGCTTGGACGAATTTTTTCGAATTTTGTTGTGAAGACATTATTAATTTTTGTTCTTTATTTATTGTTAATGGTTAGTAGTTACAAAAACACTAAATTACATTTTGTTTCGGTCTTTTTATTTAGTTTTCTTTTCAAACTTCTTTTGGTAAACATTCAAACCAAAAATTGTTGGATGATTTCGATTATCTTATTGCTTACAATAAATGCAAGTGACAACTAAAAAGCTTTTTTTGTTAGACGCTAGGGCTTCTCATTTAAAAAATAAGTTTGGCAGGTTGGTGACTAATTAGGGCTTTTCGTTCTTAAAACTAAACCTAAACCACTAGAGTATTACGTTTTATTTCACTAATTTTATTGATATGATTTACAATATGAAATTAAATATCCTACAGTTCAAGAATTAAAGCTTTGAAAGATGATGAAGGAAAGTCCAAATTAATAATAAATCGTGAAAAGTTTCGAAGAAAAAGAATAGTGAAAATGGGTCATTTTAGAATTTTATATTACATTTTTTGAAAGATTTACAAATAGTATTATCTTGGAATAGACCATCCTTTAATCCGAATATACTGTGGAATGTAGTAAAGTCATGCACATTATTGCAAATGATGTGGTTTCCACAGCATTTAAGAAAAACAATCAAAATATCGGATTTTAGTTTGAATTCGGAACCCAAAACTAGCTCCACATGTTTCTCTATAGAGGCATATAGTTGAGCCTGTATACCAAAGCAAGTGTTTAGTCCCGCCTTCCAGCTTCCATGATTCAGATAAGTACCGTTCACAGGATTATGTTAAATCGTTTGCTGGTTTGCTGGTTTGCGGGTTTTTACATTTTCTATTGCGATTGTGATTTTGGAAGTGATTTTTGTAGTTTGTTTTATAATTTTATCTGAATATAGACAGTGTGTGTGTTTTGAATTTTGTTTAATTTGTTACAACCAGTTAAGGTAAGCAAATAGGATATAATCAAAATAAAGTTAGAAATGGTGATGTTGTATATGTGTATTTACTTAATAGATTGGTTCAAGAGGCTTTTATGTATTATATTTATAAACTAAAAATTAACAAACTATAATAGTGACTGAGACAGAATACTAATACGAGGGTGGTCTGAAAAGTTTCCGACCTCAACGTGAAGATGGCAGCACTCGTAAATAAAAGCTACTGAATTTTGTTGTTCATCTGTTGACAGTTACTCACCAAAGTTTCAGCCATTTTGGACGCGCAGTTTTTATGTAACAGTCGTTTGAGTGAGTAGATTTGAGTTTTTTTGTGAAAATGGACAAAATCGAATATCGAGCTGTCATTAAATATTTGTTTTTGAAAGGCAATACGCCTTCGCAAATAAAAGATGAGTTGGATTCTGTGTATGGGGACTCTGCACCATCATTTACCACAGTGAAATTTTGGGCTGCTGAATTTAAACGTGGCCATAAGAGCTTGGGAGACGATGAACGTTCGGGACGTCCAAAAACTGCAACTACCGACGAAAACATCTCCAAAGTTCACCAAATGGTGCTAGACGACCGCCGAATTAAAGTAAGAGAGATAGCAAAGGCTATGAACATGTCAAAAGAACGTGTTTGTCACATATTAAATCAACATTTAGGCATGAGAAAGCTGTCCGCGCGTTGGGTGCCGCGTTTGCTCACGTTAGACCAAAAACGTGTTCGAATGAATATTTCCAACGCTCTTTTGGCTCAGTTTAGGCGAAATAAATCCGAGTTTTGGCGCCGATTAATTACTGTAGATGAAACTTGGATACACCATTATACGCCCGAAACAAAAATAGAGTCCAAACAGTGGACTGCAAAGGGGGAACCGGCTCCAAAAAAAGCAAAAACTGTTTTTTCGGCTGGAAAAGTGATGGCGACTGTTTTTTGGGATAGTCATGGAGTTATTTTAATTGATTATCTTCAAAAAGGAAAAGCCATTACAGGAGCATACTATACATCATTACTTGACAAGCTGTAGGCAGAACTTGCAAAAAAACGGCCACATTTGCAGAAAAAGAAAATCCTGTTTCACCAAGACAACGCACCGTCTCACACCTCAGCGGTTGCCATGGCGAAAATCCACGAATTACGGTTTGAACTGCTTGACCATCCGCCTTACTCACCAGATCTAGCCCCAAGCGACTTCTTTTTGTTCCCTCATCTAAAAATTGCGCTCGGAGGACAAAGATTTTTGTCAAATGAAGAGGCAATCACCTTCGTGAACAATTATTTTGCAGAGAAAAATGTCGAGTACTATTTGGACGGGTTACAGAGATGGGAGCATCGCTGGGAGAAGTGTGTAGAGTTACAAAGAGACTATGTTGAAAAATAAAAGAAAACTTTCAGAAAAAATGTCTTGTATCTTTGTTAGGTCGGAAACTTTTCAGACCACCCTCGTACAACTCGGTGGTTGCAAAGTTTACTTCAGGTAAAAGAGTAAACTTTGTTTTAAAAAATGCTTTTACAACCTTAAGGTAAGACTGTAAAGTCAGTCCGACGTTGTAAACCAAAGAGCGATTGGAGGCGACAAGAAGTAAGGAAAGCGAAGAACTTGATTCTGTTTAAATTTGCTTGTCCTTTTTGTTTTGTATTAAATTATTAACATTTAAGGCAGCTGAGATTACGATATTTGTCATGTGATTCAGGCAAATCCTGGTTGCTAACTAAACTTTACAATGTATAATGTGGTGCAAGCTTCCTACCTATTTGAGTTAAGAGTTACAGTTGTAACAAAAAAAAAGATTTAACATAATGCCGCCCGGCTTGAAATATCTCTGATTGCAAATACATATGGATATGGTGATTATAGAAATAAAGATGACTAAGTATAGATTGACAACATTAGGTTACAATAGGCGTTTTCGGAAATTCGCTCTGAACAATCGGGTTTCAACCCGATTATAACCTAAGCGTTTGTTTGTTCGACATGGTTTGCTATCCAGCATTCGGAAAACTACAGGACTGTAACCGAGGTGCTTACCCGGTCATTTTAATGTTACCCTGGTCGACGTTTGTGAGGTTAGAAGGTTCAAGATTCAAGAACATTAAGCAACTTTTGCGCGTAATTTTTTCAGCATGGATTCAAAACAACAAATTGTAGCTATTGCTGCTGGTTTCCTTTTCTCTGGCGACTCCGAAGATGACGAAAAATATTATGGTTGTTACTCATCAATTTAAGAAATGAGAAAACGTAAAAATTGTTCGGAAAATGTGGGTATCACTCGATTAACCGACCAACCTGCTGACGTCAGATGTTTGACCCGGGTATATTACCACGTTGAATTTTCAAAAACCCTAATTTAATCAATAAAATTAAGTACAAGACAGAACAAAATCTAATATATTTTCCAATAAGCATTTAAACACTCATTTCTTCTAAAGGAAGTATGCATAAATTTGTCGCTAATCGTTTAACGCAATCATTCATGCATTTCACTGTTGCCACTCTAGTCGTAGATAACTGATATAGATATAAGGGGTTTAGGTAAGAAGCTCTAATAAAAAAGGATAGAATAAGTTTACAAGCAAGAGTAAAGACATCTTTACATTACTCGAAAAAAACACAGAATTATGTGACACAATAAGCTTTGCTTCTACCTGTAAGAAAGGTGTATATCCGTGCTAAAAGTGGGGATTTTGAACGGTAACATAAGCAAAATATCAGTGAACGTTCAGTTAACAAATACATTAAACAGAATTAACGCTAGAGCTTTTGATGTTAATAAAAGTTAGTTAAAATGTAAAAATTAACTTGACTTAACTACTATTATTAATGTTGTGCTATTTATAAGACATAAGTTTTAAGTATCACTTTGCTCATAGGGAAGATTGTTGTGAAATAATATATGGCAATCTTTTCTGATAACACTTTTCAGTTCGTAAAGATGCTGCCACTTTTTATACGAAATGGTCCTTCATAAGCTGAAGGATAGTTAACAACCAACTGAATATTTTGTGGCCTGATAGGAAGTAAGTTTCATTCATCAGCATGATTTGTTCTTACTTGCACAATTCTGAATATTCTATTGCAACAATATCGGTAACGATGGAATCTGGAATCCAATTGGCAAGGTACTTTCTCTATAAATCTTTGTATAATTGTTACTTTGTGAAGAATTAAGAAATTAAGTTGTGCATTAGCCATAACGACATTACGGCTTTGAAACGTGCAACTATCACTGCAAATTATTATAGGCAGTTTAAGAGACACACAGTTTGCTTCAGTAGAATTTAATAGACCTGGAACAATAAATTTGTATCAATTTTCTTGACACATTGTGACTGGCAACACTATAGATAGTAAAATTATGGCAGCACAACTTAATTTTAAATTAAATCTTAGTAGCATTAAGTTTTGGTGCCAAGTTTACTATCTGGAGATCCATCGTAGGTATAATGCATTTTTCCTCTTTGCCTAGTTTTAAGTTAGTTTCTTTCTATTCTCGAACCCAATTTTTTTCCCATATACCTCATTCATTTCCCTTCTGAAACACTGCCAAGCTCGTGTTCAATGCAGATATGCTGTTCTAAATAAAGTTTATTTGTATTCTTTCTTACATAGTGTGACGACGGTTGCTTGTGCAAGTCATCGAGATATCTATCTAAATACTGTTTTGCCTCTTCGAATGCCTTACTTGGAAAATTTTGATTTCTCCGTTTTTCATTTACTTGACTGTTTTCTTCACTTACTCTCTTTACCCAGCATTGATGTAAATGGTGGAAGACATAAAGTATTTAAGAAAAATGTTCTACAGACTTCTACTTTTCCTTGTCCATTATTCAACTAATAATGCACAGTTCCTTCTCTTCGTGACATATTATCTTTTACTGCGCCCTTTTTTATCTTAATCTGTAAAACATGTGAACAATTTTCTTTGATCTCTGTTTGAAAAGCTTTTTTCTTGTGCCTTCAGAAAAGTTTTCGCAAAATCTTTTGGAAGACCCTCGATGTGCCTGCCCTTCCCATTTTTCTTGCCGGCCTAACAATGTTTTTTCTAAAGGTTCCATCGCTTCCTTGACTATAACCTAAGTATTCCTTTCCTTTTTCGCGCATGTTTTGATTTTTAAACTCCTTCTATGTATGCTTATCCGGTTTTTTTCTTTCTTTTTCGGCCTTCTTCCATATTTCCGTATTCTGATCTTTAAGATCTAGTTCTTCAAGCTCGCTTTCTTGGTTTGCCGCTTCGTTGGCTATTGATTCACTTTCCGATTCTAAATTTTAAATATTGTGTTCTGACTCGTATATACAACCTTCATCTTCTAATTCTAAATTTAAGATAGTGTTTTTTGATGTAGTGTAAATAATTTGTGCTGAAACTAACTTCATTAGAGTTCAAAATATCTTAATTAAACTGACTGCAGTCTGGATTATTTTGGTTAGTAACTTTTATAGATAGTGGTTGCACTTCTTCACATATAAGCATTTCTCGAGTTTTAGGTGTGTTACAAATGAGAACGCCATCTTCAAACAAAATTGGAATGTTTACAAAATCGTCTCGAGTGACCAAAGTCTCGTTACGGTTGATGTTCTTAGTAGCTAATCTTAAGATTCTTAATGTACCCAAACTCATTTTCGCCTCTGAAAATAAAAAAAAAGCAATAGCTTCTAGCTTACCTTTTTAAGCTATTATTTGGAACAACTATCACCTATCTGCTTTATAGTGATAAAATATTACTATTATTCTTCAATAATAAAGCAAATTAGTTGTATTTAAAATCAGTTATGATTGCTAATGTTGGAAAAAGGTCTATATTATTGGTAGATTAGTGCAGTTTTGTAATAAGGTATATTTCAAATTATATAAACAAGAAGGATACGAATGGCTTTACCCCACAAGGACAAATGAGAGGAGGTGGAAGTTATTGTAAATCTTAATTCTTTTGCTAAACGGAGGTTTGATAGTGGAACCATTAACACTACCAAACAGGTTATCACAGAATAACGAAAGTTTTGCCGTTTCAATTGCTTTGAGACTAACCTGATAATTGTGAGGCATAACTGTACTAAACCCAGTCTTGGTTATTAAAACTGCAGCTAACTGAGGAGCGCAAAAAAACCTTTATTTTCTTGATCTTCTCAGGTATTACATGAAGATCGGGTAACTTGGGTCAAAATTTTAATTCATGCTTTTCTTTGTCTGAATTGTAGAATTGTACTACGTGATTTCAGTATGTCACTGTCTGAACGCTATTTTGAAAAATCGTACAAAGGTACGATCTCCTCATCATCTACTGAAAAACCAAATAACGATTTTGCAATATTCATTTGTGTTTTTCATCAGTAATTGAATAGCTACCTGATTAGTTGCACCTTAGCTGCACACAGTACCAACAATGTTTAGACTAGTGGACCTAATTTGCTTAATTACAAGCTCTGCAAGTCTTGCTAGAACTGCAGTGGGTGTACTGCGCAAAAAGACATTGTCGAGTGCATAGCAACAATTCCGTGATTGTAGACTTGAAACACGGCTTGAAAACATTACTTTTGTGTATATTCGTAATTATTTTAAACATAGCAACAAGACATTTTCTGTTTGCTCAAAGGTGTTGCCATCTATAGCATTAATTTAACTTTAATGTACATTTGTGCTGACATCTCATTGTTGCCCGCCAAACATTAACAAAATTTTGGCATCGCTATGAAGTGCGCATGGCATGACACTACATAGTTGAACCATCTGCACGAGGGTAAAGTTGCTTTATTCTTCCCACTTTCTATTGCCCTGGGGAGGTTATAATCTTTGCTCAAGTGGAGAAATCCGGACTTTCTATTTTGTCCGCCTCTTTGACCATTTTTCCCAGAATTGGCGGATTGTCTGTTGCAGCACTTGAAACCGAGACAGCCTCTAACGTATGGGCCCAGCACAGTGACGAAACATTGATCAACAAATTGACAGGTGTGAATGGTTCCAAATCATTGGAATCGCAACTCATAGGGGAGAGTGATCGTGAATTTAAAATGGATTTTATTTAAATAAGTACTGTGTTAAACTTTTACAGTTGGTATGTTAGGATTCTGGCGAATAATAGTGTTTGGGATATACCACAGACTTTTAGTAATAATTTGTAGCAATTTAGATTGATATCTCTCCGAGATTTTAATAACTCTATATAGGTTTAAAATTTTTCTATACACAAGAACTTTAATGTGCAGTGAGAGCTGTGACCTACCACCAATAAGCCAGTAAAGAGTTTGGAGTTTAAGTCCTAGTTACTTCCTTTTTGTAAAAATGTGTTTCTTTCAGTTTAATATCTGATCAAGGGTTAAACATAGGTATTTCAAATTTTGTTGTTGTTGCAGTTGATGGTTATTGAGAAACACTGACGGACGGTTACCTCTTCGGTTTAAAAAACTAATACGAACTAATTTTGTCTCGTTAGCTTGAAAGCGCTATAGTTTCAGCCAGGATTGTATTTTATTGAGATTGGTGTGTAGTTGGTGGGATTCAATTATTGAATTTCAGTGAACTGAGAGCACAGCAGTATTATCTACATATGTTGCTCTGGTGATATAATGGTCTATGGGTAAGTCAGCTGCGTAGAGGAGATACAGCACGGGCCAGAATTTATTGGAAATAATGACGTACACTAGTTTTGGTGTTGCACGTAAAATTAGCTATCTTGAAGATAAGATTTCAGAATGAATTAATATTGGAAGAAAATAGAATTTTCTTAGTTTGTATAGGAGAAATGGGTGCCAGATTTTTCAAATGCTTGGGATATATCTAGGAACACAGCTAAACAATACATTTTATTTTCTAAAGCCATGTTTATAGTGTCACAGATCCGATGAACTTGCTCTATGATTGCATGTTGCGGTCTGAAACCGAAGTGGTATTCTGGTACTAGTTCGCGTTCTATTAGGGTCGGTTGCAGCCTTAACAAAATTAATTTTTCTAGGACTTTTGATATTATAGCTAACAAGCTAATAAGTATGATTTCACATTTTAGTGTGGTTTTCCGGGTTTTGGAATTAGAATTATTTTTGCTATCTTTCAGAGGAGTGGAAAGTATCCTTTGAGTCAGGTACACAAATCCTTTTCTTGACAATTACTTCAAAATTTTGCTCGTGGTAAGGTCAAACCCTAGGAATTCTTTACAGTTTAGATTTGTTTTTATTACTTTACGTATATAGTTCACAATGAACTTTTCTAGATACATGATTACAAGATAATGCGCGTAAATATAGAGTACGACTAATAAATTTAAGATTTTCGAATTGTTTTTGAATACTACTTCACTAAGTATACTCTGTTGGCGAGAGCACTGACTACAAAACAATAAAACCTTGTTAATAACTACCAAGGTAAATATCTCTATTGTACAGAGTAGACGTTATGTTTAATGGTACTAATGAAACTGTTTTAGGCACTTCGAAATTCCTGCATTGAAGGGTGAGAGACAAAATAAAACTATCTGATAAAAACAACTAGCAAGGTACTAAAAAGTAATAAATACAACGTTATTATAACAATCAGAATCTTATAAACAGTGTAGTTAACCACTCTTCAAATAAATCAAGAGCTTTTTAAAATATAGGCAACGCGTGAGAGAGATAGTGAAAGAAAAAGAGAAAACATGTATTAAATAACAGAATCTAGCAGATGATGTATGGCGTTAAAAGTTAAAATTACAAGTATTTGATAATTTATGTTTTTTAATAAAGGTTTAGATTAAATGAACTTTACCATTATAAAATTATGAAAGAACTTCGAAAGTAGAAGAGAAGGGTTCGAAACAAGAGGAATTGAGAGGATTAGGGGTGAAGGTGTTAGGGAACTACAACGAGGGAGTATATAGAAGCGGCTAGGAGGGTCGAGAAGTTCAGCAAAGGTGTTAGAAATAGTGAGGAATTTGTGTTGGATGAGATAATATTTTTCAAGTAATAAGAGCATGCACATTTTTATTTTTATTGGACAGTCAGTTATTTCAATTTTATTGTTTGAGTTGAAATTATAAAATGTAGACAATATTATTTTGAAAACTTATATTGTTGTGTAGTGAGTTTATTTGTA
>VTPC01001225.1:37716-72787 GCA_011009095.1 Ignelater luminosus
AAAAAGTGGCAGCATCTTTAAGAACTGAAAAATGTTATCAGAAAAGATTGCCATATATTATTTTACAATAATCTTCCCTATGAGAAAAGTGATACTTAAAACTTATGTCTTATAAATAGCACAACATTAATAATAGTAGTTAAGTCAAATTAATTTTTACATTTTACCAGAAGCTCTGGTGTTAATTCTGTTTAATGTATTTGTTAACTGAACGTTCACTGATATTTTGCTTATGTTACCGTTCAAAATTCCCACTTTTAGCACGGATATAAACCTTTCTTACAGGTAGAAGCAAAGCTTATTGTGTCACATAATTCTGTGTCTTTTTCGAGTAATGTAAAGATGTCTTTACTCTTGCTTGTGAACTTATTCTATTCTCTTTTATTAGAGCTTCTTACCTAAACCCCTTATATCTATATAAGTTATCTACGACTAGAGTGGCAACAGTCAAATGCATGAATGATTGCGTTAAATGATTAGCGGCAAATTTATGCATACTTCCTTTAGAAGAAATGAGTGTTTAAATGCTTATTGGAAAATATATTAGATTTTGTTCTGTCTTGTACTTAATTTTATTGATTACATTAGGGTTTTTGAAAATTCAACGTGGTAATATACCCGGGTCAAACATCTGACGTCAGCAGGTTGATCGGTTAATCGGGTGATACCCACATTTTTCAAACAATTTTTACGTTTTCTCATTTCTTAAATTGATGAGCAACAACCATAATATTTTTCGCCATCTTCGGAGTCGCCAGAGAAAAGAAAACTAGCAGCAATAGCTACAATTTGTTGTTTTGAATCCATGCTGAAAAAATTACGTGCAAAATTTCCTTAATGTTCTTGAATCTTGAACTTTCTAACCTCACAAACGTCGACCAGGGTAACTTTAAAATGACCGGGTAAGCACCTCGGTTACAGTCCTGTAGTTTTCCGAATGCTGGGTAGCAAACCATGTCGAACAAACAAACGCTTAGGTTATAATCGGGTTGAAACCCGATTGTTCAGAGCAAATTTCCGAAAACGCCTATTGTAACCTAATGTTGTCAATCTATATTTAGTCATCTTCATTTCTATAATCACCATATCCATATGTATTTGCAATCAGAGATATTTCAAGCCGAGCAGCATTATGTTAAATCTTTTTTGTTTTGTTACAACTATAACTCTTAACTCAAATAGGTAGGTAGCTTGCACCACATTATACATGGTAAAGTTTAGTTAGCAACTAGGATTTGCCTGAATCACATGACAAATGTCGTAATCTCAGCTGCCTTAAAGGTTAATAATTTAATACAAAACAAAAAGGGCAAGCAAATTTAATTAGAATCAAATTCTTCGCTTTCCTTACTTCTTGTCGCCTCCAATCGCTCTTTGGTTTACAACGTCGGGCTGACTTTACAGTCTTACCTTAAGGTTGTAAAAGAATTTTTTAAAACAAAGTTTACTCTTTTACCTGAAGTAAATTTTGCAACCACCAAGTTGTATGCTTCTGCTATGTTATTTGACATTTTGTAATGCAAACTTTCGGCTTCAGGCACAATTCTATTCATTGCGACCATTATATCAGTTCAAAAACCACAAGTTAGCATTCCTTTTATTAGCTTCGAGTTCTCGTTTATATTCTTCTCCGTACAAAAACAGTTCTCACAATTGGTATGGTTTCCAAAAATATGTTGTAAAAGATTGAGAATACTTTTCTAAATAATAAGACTCTTTCATCAAACGGAATACTTATAACCTGCTCCTACTACTTGGCCGCGGATACAATGGCTATACGAAATCTGATAATGTTGCTTTCTAGATTCCTTCGCAGATGCAAGTTTACTTTAGCAATTTGAAGAAATGTGTCTTCTTAACAATTTCTTTTAGTCTCTGGCAGAAGTTTCTCAATTAATAATTTGTGCATTGAATTTTTTTAATTTTGGTAACAGCATATGGTTTCTTCTGCGCCAATCTTCTATATATACTGCAATCACCATCGCCAATCAGCCCTGTAATTTTAATATTGTACATAGCAACATTCTGTTTGAAACTCTCAAGGATGATTTCAGATTCCATCTGGGTTGGTGGACCAGTCCAATTTTTAAAACATTTGTGTTCTGCAACAACTCGCTGTTTACCTTCTGCTCTTGCACAAACACTGCAATATTCGTTTTCCACACCAATGTATAATAACTTCCTAGACTGATATCCCACAATACATCCCTGAAATTCAATCAGTGTGTGTTTTAGTATACATCTACAATAGAAAGAATAAAATCGTACAATACAAGATAATGCACTATAATTTGTTTGGTATGAACGCTTGCACCAAGCGCTATCTGCAACAACAGTAACGCAGGCTTTGCCATCACTGTAATTTCTCCAGCTTCAATAGCTAACACAGTGTTTTGTGAGTAACATTGGCAAGGTCATTTTCCATTTTCTTGTATAACTTGAAAGACATTGTTGGGAAATTTATTGCAGCTTAAGATTCTGTTGATTGAGAATAACTTCTACCAATCTAACCTATCCCTGCGGTTGCTGCTGTATTAATATACATTTCAGCATCCCCATTTAGTGATGCTATTATTTTCAGTCCACACATACGACATTGTAACATGAACAGTAAATCAAGTTCCACTTTTGTTTCATAAACTAAGTCCATGTCAATAATGCAGCAATCAAATGGTTTATGACGACCACTCTTAAGGATTGTTGACCACAAATGACCGATATCTACTATTCTTCGACCAACTGGTGAATCATATTTTTGACTGTTTCCTTCATGTGATCTGCAAATTAAATAATTGAAAATACACTTTATATAGATTAATATTTAAAAAAATTGCATGGAAGGTGTACCACGTGTTAATTCGTTTATAACGAATGAGTTACATGGAGCAGTTTCCATATTTGCATATATGGCAGGTGAACTTGCGTAAGTGAATCATCTACGAGTATAGCGATTTCCTTGTTTCCATCCCCAACTCTACTAACATCTTCGGCATTCACATTAAGAAGTGTAGAGGTATACAAAAGTCTGTCTGATTGTATAGGCCCTTACCTGTAACAGCTTTGTTTGTGGAAATACATCCATCAAACTGTATATATTTTTATCTTATGATAGAGAAATGCAGAAATAACGCTTTTATAAAGTTTAGAAGCTTGTTAGCTCCTTTTTGCAGATTCTAAAATGCATTTTATCTATACATTTAAATTTTTGAAAAGGCTCGAGTCTGGAGCTGCTATTCCCAAGAATCAAGACCAGTAATGTTTGTAAATTTAGAAACCCTAATTGTTTATGTCATTTAAAGACGACGTGAAAAATTTTAGAATGTTTTCAATATGATATAAAAAATAAAAATCTTGCAAAGATGCACCTAAATATGCATTAATTGTGAAAACTACTACATTATTATGCAACTATATCACTATGAAGGGTATTTTTATAAAATCTACTCTACAGGGTGATTCTGAAATAAAGGGTATCCTTTTAATAGGTGATAAGTGAGGCTAAAAGAAGACAAAAAATGAAGAAACGAAGTGGCTCCGTGAAAGTTGAAAATTTTGACAATTTTCCTAAATATTAAAAACCGAAGCCATCTCTGGTTAGAAAAAGAAAAGTGTTTCTTGTATTGTCGCCTTAAAAAGTGAAAGTTAAGGAGATTTACGGTGTTTTTAAACCCTTGTAGTGCAAGAACGAAAATTTACCAGACATGCCTACTTTCTTGGAACTAATAGTGCAGCTATAGCAGCACAATGAACAATAAATGCCATCATAAGCTACCCCCTGGACATTTTACAACTTTCTCTTCTTAAATCTGAAGTATGTTTAACATCCAGGGTTGTTGAAATTCGTTAAAACAGTAAAAAAATAATAACAAAATTTATGTTACGAACAATTAGACTCCAGTCTCACAAGCAACATTTTAATTCCTTATTATTATTTAGTCACATGAATAGGAAACATTTTAAATGGCAATAGATTACACATATTACTTGAATGAAACATGCGTATGGAAGGTACTACTAGCTATCACCTCTGTATTTAATTCAATTTAATAAATTCAACCAATTTTTATTTATGTAGCATAATGCTTATTGAAGTTTTTGGTTCTTCGGAAGTTTACAGAAAAGAAATCACCAACAGTAAAATTTTAATATTTTTCTGTTTGCAGATTAAAAAGTAAAAGTTCCTACTGGTTATTTATGGCATTGTAGAAACCAGATAAACTATTATACCCCTCACATAAATAGCAAGAACTACCTGCCAATGACAAGGACAGCCGGTCAACCCCTATCGATTTTTGCTTAAGTAAAAGTATGAGAGCAGGACCGGCTTGGCTTAGCGATTAAACTTCAATCGCATTTTTCTCGGAAACTATGCAATTTTTACCTACTGTTTTTTATCGCAAATGTATGTACTATCACACTGCTATCTACCTTTAAGAGGATACCCTTTATTTCGGAATCACCCTGTATACTGCTGGATCAAAATCTTAAAGCGTTTATAATGTTACGTATTTTCATTACTTTTTGTTTATTTCATTTGGTTTGTTTGTTGTTTGGTTTGTTTTTGTCTACTTATAACGTTTGCATGTATCCAATTTAACTTAAATCGCTCCTACTTAATTTGAAGGAATTCTTACCTTTTTTTTCCTATGTAAGGGCGTAAAAGTTTAGTTAGAATCATTAAAAAGAAAAACAAAATTTTTATAAAATAATAAGAAAGAAGACCGAAATTTTAACTTAAAGAAATCTTGTAACGTCGTCACTTTTATCATATAAAAGACAAAAAGGGTATATTTCTATAAATAAAGAATGCTACAGGTCTAGGCCTTTTCAATTATATACACTGTGTAATACTACTGTTCTATTAGTATTCTGTCTCAATCACTATTATAGTTTGTTAGTTTTTAGTTTATAAATATAATACATAAAAGCCTCTTTAACCAATCTATTAAAAAATACACAAATACAACATCACCATTTCTAACTTTATTTTGATTATATCCTATTTACTTACCTTAACTGGTTGTAACAAATTAAACAAAATTCAAAACACACACTGTCTATATTCAAATAAAATTATAAAACAAACTACAAAAATCACTTCCAAAATCATAATCGCAATAGAAAATGTAAAAACCGGCAAACCAGCAAACCAGAAAACGAGTTAACATAATCCTGTGAACGGTACTTATCTGAATCATGGAAGCTGGAAGGCGGGACTAAACACTTGCTTTGGTATACAGGCTCAATTATGTGCCTCTATAGAGAAACATGTGGAGCTGGTTTTGGGTTCCGAATTCAAACTAAATTCCGATATTTTGATTGTTTTTCTTAAATGCTGTGGAAACCACATCATTTGCAATCATGTGCATGACTTTACTGCATTCCACAGTATATTCGGATTAAAGGATGGTCTATTTCAAGAAAATTTTTCAAAAAATGTAAAATAAAATTCTAAAACGACCCATTTTCACTATTCTTTTTCTTCGAAACTTTTAACGATTTATTTTTAATTTGGACTTTCCTTCATCTTTCAAAGCTTTAATTCTTGAATTGTAGGATATTTAACTTCATATTGTAAATCATATCAATAAAATTAGTGAAATAAAACGTAATACTCTAGTGCAGGGCTCGGCAAGCAGTTTTAGGTGGGGTCCGGATACTATGGGAAAATTTTAACGAGGTCCAGAAAAAAACAAATGATAATAAATAAGTGCTACATATTTATTATATTGGTTTCAAATCACATTCTGAATTATAAAACACAAGACCTAAAATTAATGTGAGAAATTACACCGATGGTCTTGAGCCAGTTTTTTATGGTTTGGTTCTCGAGAGGAACAGCAAATTCTAAGTGTGTCTTCTAGGTGGGCGTCCGTTAATCTCGAACGATATTTGTTTTTCAAAAAATTCATCTTTGAGAAAGATGTTTCACATATGTATGTCGAGCCAAACATAGTGGCCAAATTAATAGCTAATGTTTTGCAATTTTCATATTTTTCTGGGACATGTTTGGCCCAAAATTGTGCAGTTGATACCGTTTTATACATTTGCAAAGACACATCTTCTTGCAAATCAATTATCTCCATTTGAAGTGATGGCTTTGACAGATTAAACAACTTGGCAGCCACGTCTGTCCATTCTGCCGCTACATCAACTTCAAATGGCGATTTAAGAAACGAAGATAGCTTACCCATCTCTGCAAAGTCTTGGAATCTCGTAGCAAATTCGTTCCTAAGATCGGCCAGAAATTTTACAAACACTGCAATGTCTTCTTCAGAGTTCTACTTTTTAAATTCAAGAATAGTCGGAAAATGAATAAATTCTTGTTCTGCAATATCTTTTTCAAAGATACCCAGCTTACGACGAAAAGCAGACACGCTTTGTATCAGATCACATATTAATTTTCCATTTCCTTGTAATTCTGTGTTGAGCGCATTCAAATATTTCAAAATATCTTTTAGAAAAGCTACAACCACCATATTGCGCTCATTTGTTATGAACTCAAAGTGCTTCTTGGCTCCCTGCGTATCTAAGTTTTGCAAGAAGGAGGTTACTTGTTCTTTTATTAGCCAGAAACGTTCAATAACTTGACCTTTACTTAGCCAACGAACATTGTTGTGTTGTAGTATGTTAGAATACACTGAATCACATTCAGAAAGAAACTCCTTGAAATGTCGGTGCTGAAGAGCAGAATGAGATCTCATAAAATTAATCAACTTGACAAAGCTGTCCATCACTTCTTTCAGTGTAGCACTAAGTTTTTCACAAAAGGCTGCCTGGTGAATTATGCACTGATACGATATTAGACCTGAATTTTTATCCCTGATTCTCTTTACTACACCTTTTTCTTTGCCAATCATTGCTGGGGCCCCGTCAGTTGAAAGCGACACCATTTTATCATAACTGATGTTAGATTTAGTAATAAATTCATCAATGACCTTGAATAAATCTTCTCCTCGAGTGTTACCTTTCAACGGCAATATTGCTAGCAACTCTTCTCTAAAAATCTGACACTCAATGTCAAGAAATCTTACGAAAATAGACATTTGTTCGTCATCAACAATGTCACATGATTCATCAAGTACTATGGCGTAGCAAGGTGCCTTTTGCAGAAGTTTAAGAAGAGTGTTTTTAATATCCGCAGCTAAAATTTCCGTTCTTCGTGTATTACTTCTCGCTGACAATGGAATACTTTGAATTGCAGAAACAACGAATTTTTCAAACTTTGTTGTGGGGACAATATTAATTTTTGTCTTTATTTACTGTTACCAATAAACCCGACTATAAGTTAGAACAACCTTTTATTTTACATAAAAGGTGTATTATAGTTTTCCTATTTGGAAATTTTTAAGAAGGGGCCAATGCAAGAAGTAGACATGTCCATTTTTTGTCGGAAATGAGTTATTTGTTTGGACATGTTCTTGAATCGTTACTGCATCGTTCTGAGCAAGAACTAGACTTCCGCCGCTAACATAGATCATATACGAGTACGATGTTGGTTGTCTACCTACCAAGTACTGTGCAAGAAGTGGTCATGTCCAGTTTTTGCAAAGTATTGTGGGTAGTTGTGTACTGTGTACGTGACTACAACAGTGTGCTTATGTGAAGTGAACCTATTTATTGTGGTATTAAATAGTGCACAATGAGTTCTTCATCAGAATCAGAGGAGGATCCTTATGCTGGCAGTGATGCTCAAACAGACCCCGAATATATACCATCAGAAGGTAGTGAAACTGAGGAACCTAACCTCACTTTAAGGGAAGATAAAGGCAAGAAACGGTTGAGTAAAGAAAAGCAGTGGCAAAGAAATGTGAGGAAGGAACGCAAAACTGCTGGCAAAGAATATGTTAATACTTTGAAACAAGTAGTACCAGAAAAACAACTAGGAAATGCATGTAACTGCAAAATGAAATGTTTTGACAGAGTTACAGCTGATACCAGAGTGGCAACATTTAAAGCATTTTATAAATACCAAGCAAGGACTTGCAGGATGCATATTTATCTGGAAACATTGCCATAAAACAAGTTGCACAGCACAGAAAACGCAGCGATGAAAATAATAAACCAAAAAGTGTTTATTGTACATTTTCTGTAAGTGGATATTTTGATACCTACTTAAATTTATTCTGGTTATAGCGCACACATTTGTGAATGTCAAAGAGGGAGTGGTATGGTACTCACATTTTATCTGTTTTAGGTTAAAGAAAATGCTACTAAAGTTCCTGTATGTAAAAATGCACTGCTTGCTATACACGGAATAAAAAAAGGTAGGATCAACAGAATAATCGACCACATGAAACTCAATGTGACTCCTCCAATAGACCGGCGTGGAAAACATAACAATAGGCCAAATCAAGTTACTCCTGACATATTAGCTCAGTTAAATGCTCATATAATGAGCTTTCCTAAATATAAATCACACTACAGTAGAACTGATAATTTACAAAAGTATTATCTATCACCATTGCTAAATGTTTCTAAAATCCATGCTTTGTACTTAGAAAAATATGAGCCCGATCAATATAGAATATTACAGGAGAATAGGCACAATGAAAACTTTAAACCTGTAATAAAACATGAATTTTTTCGAAAATATTTTACAGAAAATTTTAATATTTCATTTGGAAAGCCTAAGTCAGATTCATGTCAGAAATGTGACAAACTAATGAACAAACTTTTAAGTGCTGAAACAGAAGAAGAGAAGAGACAGCTCAGGACAGAAAAAGAGTTACATGTTGCCAAAGCAGAAACATTTTATAAAGATCTCAAGGCAAAGACAAAACTGTGTAAAAATAATGATCATGTTGAAGTTATTACATTTGATTTCCAGCAAAATCTTTCGTTACCAGTTACACCAGGCGGAGACGTATTTTACAAAATTCAAATGTAGGTGTACAACTTCTGCATTCATGTCGCAAGCACGGGTAAAAGCTATTTCTTTTTATATGATGAAACGTTTGCTGGAAAAGGACAAATTGTAGTTACGAGGGTTGCTATTTATATTTCTGGCCTAACAATGAAAAAACAAGTATTTATGATCGAAACTAGTTTTATTCTTTTTCAAAATATTCTCCATTAAGATTGATACACTTTTCCATGCGTTTGAACCAATTTTCGAAGCACTTTTTCCACTCTGTTTGAGGCAGCTCAAAAATATGCGTTTTGAAACAAAAAACGGCTTCTTCTGGTGTTGAAAATCGTTGACCACGCAGTTTGTTTTTGATGTACGGGAATAAAAAGAAGTCATTGGGTGCCAAATCAGGGCTGTATTGTGGATGGCCCATCAACTCGATCTTCTGGCCGGTTAAATATTCAATTGTTTGAGCAGCGGTGTGAGAGCTTGCATTGTCATGATGAAGAATGATTCGCCTCTTCTTTGAAGTTTTCCGAATTTCTCCAATGACTTCTGGCAAACAAATGGTTGTGTACCATTCAGAGTTGACTATCTTACGTTGCTCTAACGCCACTGTCGCCACATGACCGGTAATGCCAAAGAAACAGGCAACCATTTGCTTCGATGTGCTTCTTCCGCGAACAACTTTTGGTGGATTTGGCTCGTCTTGAAAGACCCACACAGTTGACTGCTGTTTTGTTTCGGGGTCATATGCGTAGATCCATGATTCGTCACCTGTGCAGATGTTATACACAGCCTTTGATGCACCTTTCTCAAATTTTTTCAACATTTCAATGCACCAGTCGACGCGAGCCTTCTTTTGAGCATTGGTCAGGTTATGCGGGATCCAACGGGAACAAATTTTTTTTACGGCCAAATGATCATGTAATATCTTGTTGATGCTAGTCAGACTAATGCCCAAAGATGCCTCAATCTCACGGTATGTCACATGACGATCTTGTTTAATCAGTTCACGCACAGCATCGATGTTTTCAGGCACAACGACAGATTTTGGACGGCCTTCACGGATTTCGTCCTGGAGTGAACATCGGCCACGTTTGAATTCATTATACCAGCTTTTTACAGTGCTGTAGGATGGAGCTTCATCGCTATATAATGTATTAAGTTCATTGATGCACTCTTGTCGTGTTAATCCACGTCGAAAGTTATGAAAAATAATCGCACTCAAATGACAAAATGTTGTGGTTGAGATTATGTTCAACAATGTAAAGTTTACACCGGAAATGTCAGCTGACGCCTGGAAACAGTCAGTGTTGCCAAGGCCAGAAATATAAATAGCAACCCTCGTATCAGCCTACTTATTTATTTCTTCAACAATATCCTTAGACCTGAGGTTACTGACGTCTACATGTTTTCGGACAACTGTGCGCCACAAAACAAAAATTATGTCATGACCAGTATCTTTACAGTCTTATTGAAACTGGTACATTTAAATTTATCTACCAACGTTTTCCTGAACCGGGGCACAGTTATCTAGCCTGTGATCGCAGCTTCGGAGCTATTGAACAAAGAAAACGAAGATACGACAAAATATACCTGCCAAATGAATACGCCAAAATTATTACAGAATCTGGAAAGAAATTTGTGGTTATTCCGGTTCAACAAAAAATGGTTCTGAATTTTAAAGACCACTTTTTGCCAATGTTCAAAAAAACTCCAAGCCGAAAAAATGCAAAGTTTACAATATCCAAATACAGAATCTTTCGTTATGACATTACCAAAATGCCAAACATTTTATGTAGTGTGTCAGTATCACTACAGGTGTACGAAGAATTTGATATAAAAAATAAAAACATATCTGTCACCATGCCGAATGATACCACTCTTTTGTATAATGAAAGAAGGTAATTGAAACAAAAAAAGTTTGAGCATGTAATGACGTTAGCATCTTACTATGTGCCAGTAGCTGATCAATGGTTTTATGAAGATATAAAAAATTATAGAGAATTTGCTAATAGAGAAAATCATTCGTCGTGCTCAGAATATGAAGAAAACCACTACTAAATTGATATTTAATAATAATATAGATTGAATCACTGTTCTTACATATAAAAGTTTAGGTTTTCAAGAAATAAATATATTTCAAAAATCAAATCTTAATTTACTGTGCAAGAAGTGGACATCTCCAACAGATTTTATTTTTTTGCAGCCGTAAAAAAATACATAACGATTAACCATACACACTGAAATATCCACATAATAGTCATAAATAGCTACTATAAATCAAAAACTAGTTAAACTACAGTATTTAAGCTGCAAACGTTTTTTTCGTTTCCTGTAAAATTGTAAATTGTCGACATGTCCACTTCTTGCATTGGCCCCTTCAATTCTAACCATAACTTAAAGCTTGTAATTTGAACATAAATAAAATACAACATACTTCACGTAGGCACTATGAAATGGATTAAAGAGAATAGATCAGTTATAGTTTTTTCCGTTTTTCACGACCACAAATTGACTTAAAGAGACAAATAATGACAAACTTTGATCAAAATTTGCACCTAATTTTAGCGGACTCGAATGAATTCAACAATCTAAGAAGGAAAATAGATTCATTAGCTACTTGCACGATAACACTCCGTATAAATATGTGCTTTGCGAAAATCAAAATTTTTTAAATATTTATAACAGAGAATTTGTTTTACTTTTTTATTTGTATTCTAAGAAACTTGTTTGATTCAGAATTATTAGTAATTTGGGGACCTGCAATTTAGTATTGTTGAGCAAGATTTCAGTTTATAATAATGAATGGTAATTAATCAACAACTGAAGCTATTAGTAAAGCAACAATTCTTAATTTCCTTAGTATCTGAAGTTGTTTATTAATTACAGAACAATTTACTTGATCATCATGAACAGCAACTTAACATCCGTTAACGATGTTGCAAAATTGGGTTTTACACGTAATAAAGGCTAGCGTTCAAGCTGCCACCTTGTTTTATGTCTGAGCATACTCTCATCTTTTTGGTCAATCTATCATATTTGCTCTTGATGTGAAGGTTTTGTCGTAACAAGTTCTGCAAGCGCCGCCGCCTTTACCTAACAGGAACATACTACAATTTTTAAGTTTCCATAACATAATGAAAGACTGAAATTTACAAAACAAGAAATAAAATTGTATATTTAATGGTACAGTGTGGAAGATAATTACTTTTTCCCGTTCAATAATTTGTCAAAGCGTCTTTAGAATCGAGCTTTAAAAATTGTCTTTTTATACTTCTTATTACGGCTTTTGATGTGCCTAAATATTATAAACTGTGTATCGTATTAAAGTCAATTCAGATTTTTATTTAATTAAGTTGCCCTCTGAATTCTATGCTGCATTATAAATCTTTTATATTCGTTCTCAAAAAAGATTTTGCCTTGGTAATCATTCTACACGGTGGGTGAATAACTTAATTATTAAATTTTCAGAAGGGAAGGTTTCTTTACTGGTTTTATAGTATTATAATTTTATTATACACCATAATAATTAATTTATATTATACTTTCTTTATATCTCCAGCCAGATTGTATCCATTCCTGTTTAAATAATCAGAAAATTAAATGTTCATGAATTGAGAGTTGTTCTGTTACTCAATTTTCCACACAGGTTTTACAATTTTTAGCCGAGTTAGATATTTTCGTGACATGCATGATACCGATGAGATAATATACTTCTGAAACTTGAACGTTTATGAAGAGTATAAAAACTAGAGGTACGTGGCGTTATTTGATTGCGATTGATTTCAAGTTTTACGTGCTATAACGGGGCGAGATAACCCGGTGATCGTATTGCTCACGTAGATTCTTTCGTATATAAGTGGTTTACCCTCGCTCCCATCATTCCATTTACATACGTGATGTAATAAAAGCTATTTCCCCGACGCTCTTATATGTTTTGTTTTCGCGATGGCTGCTTGTGCGTGAACAAATTTCAACAATTTTATTTTTTTACGAACGCACAGCGTCACAGCAGCAGCGCCAGGCATGCATGTGCTCGGGATCTCTAATAAATTTGTAATAACTGTAATAATAAGTTTGGGTAGGCCATTTTTAAACATAAAAACAGTAAGAACACGATATTCATTTTATGAAAAGGTAATAAAAACATGTTTTCTTTGTGTGCTGCCAAAAGACAGTTAATAAAAATTCCATAAATTGCGGGGCTATGTCAGATTCCTGATTTTCGCAAAAATGTGTAATTTCGGTGTGACCTTTTCCTTCTAGCGGCGTATGTTTTCGTAAATCCCGAGGATGTATCGATTTAGGAGAAAAAATAAAATGAAAATTGCAATCAAGGAAGGAGATTACGAAAAAAAACCTGCCTGAGATAATTAGAAGTTCTTTATAAAAATTTCTGCCAAGTTCCGGAAAGCAACCAACTGTTTAATGTAGTCCGCAAAATTAAGAAGTTGTTCGGCCTGGAAAATGAATTTTTAATATTCCGTTATTAAGAAAACTTGCCACAAATTTCTAAAATATCTGTCAGAACTAATTAAGATTGTGTATTGAAAGATAATCGATGTATGCTCTGCCGAAGTTCCTAAAGAATTTTTAATTAGAGATTAATTTGCGACTTTAATTAATTTTAGATCAATTTTAAATGAGCGAACTGAACCTACTTTTATTTACAGTCTACGCAGATTAAATATTATCCAAATTGAAAGGATCGCTCTCTTATCAGCAAAATGCTAGATGTAAACATTAAATTCAGTTCGAACAAGGCCCCTACCTAAATTTAATTACTTTTAAAATAACAAATTTAAATTATACATACGAAAAACTGATTATCGTTTTAGAAGAACGAAAAACAAGAGAAAAGGAAAATTTATTGTGCCATTTAATTCCTTTTAATTATTAAATGTAGAAGTCTGAATAAAGTTTAAGGTTTTAAATATAGAACATTTAAGAGAATTTAACAGACTTTCTTCGTATTTCATCAACGATTCTTTCTATTTACAATTCATCTTGTGATAAAATTATAAAGCTTTTGTTTTAGAACTTCTTTCAAAAATTTCTTGCTTGCTCAAGAAGCGAGCAACAAATTTTAATTAATAAAATAATTTCTATGTTAATAACAACCTTAATACACAGTGACTGTTTCGCTTCGAAATAAGTTGCTCGTAAATGAATATACAAATTTTATACTACATCAACATGCAACCGTAAATTTACTGTGTTTTTAGCGCTCTAGTACTAAATAACATTTTAAAACTTTAGTTTGCTTTCTATTAATTCCTTTAATGTTCTGTAGTGTTAAAAAATAAAATTTAGTAATTTAAAATGTGCACTTATGCAATAGTAATGAGGAAAATTATCATCTACATACGGGGTAGATTTTATAAACATCCGAGGCGCCTTTAGAGCGATTACTGCATTTTTAACAACGTGTGAAACTGGCTTCAAGTTATATTTCGTCGTGTTGGATGTGATAAAAAGTTATCCGAAAGAGAAGAAAGAATACGACAAAGAAAGATTGAGCAAGAGAAGAAAAACTAAGATAAACATCATTGATGGCTGAATCGACTTCCTCGCATGCTTATTTGCTATCCCAAGCTCAAGAATCGTGTTGTTTAACATCTAGTAGCTCTACCAAAGTCTAAACGAGCTTTTGTCTGATAAAGCCACGGCGATACCATCAAACTTCTGTGAAAAGAGGCAGGAAAGATTTTGTTACGTCAAAGTTAGTTGCAACTTTAGATAGATGTCAGCTGAGCACAAGATATTCTGCTTACGTTCTTCAGGCTACAATAGAAGCATTAGGTCTCAGTATTGATGAATTTCTAATTAACAAGTAATCATATCAACGAATTCAAACGCAGACCCGGAAGAAGAGAGCGAAAGCTATAAAAACAGATTCTCAGAACAATATTCTGGGAATGGCGACCAACCACTGGGATGGCAAATTATTACCTGGCTTAGACGTAAGAAGCTCGAAGGAAGAACGACTGCCAATTGTTATTCCTTATATTATATTGAAGCACTACAAGCCTAGTAAGCTCATGGGTTTGTTTACAACTGTTTTCCATTTCTTCTTATCAGCTGTATCTCTTTTCCTGTTGCCAACATTTGATATCCTTATATTTTCTACAACCTCATCTCTCCGCCTTTCTTTTGGCCTTCCTCTCCTTCTTCTCCCACCAATCTTGCTCTTCAATACTAGTCTCTGTTTTCTACTTTTTGGTATCCTCATTACATGTCCCATCAACCTTCTTCTTTGAGCCTTTATAAAGTCAGAGATACTTGTTTCCTGATAGGTTTCCTTGAGTTTTTGGTTTGTTCGTCGTTCCCAGTTAAGTTCAATCCTCTTTTATCGAAACATCTTCCTCGGGACCTTCCTTTATCACCTTTTGATTATTTTTATATCCGTCTATCTAAGGGTCTAGATTTCACATGCAAAGGTCCCAATATTGTTTTATATGTTCTTATTTTTAATCTTCTTGATATGAGCTTACTGCCAAACACACGTTGCAGGGAGTATAGACATTTATTTCCCACCGTAAGTCTTGCCTGTATCTCATTTTGACTTCCCAGATTTCTTGTGATCGTTTCTCCTAGGTACTTGAAATTTTCCACCTTTTCAAAGCAATAACTTTTACCTTCTTCTATCTCTACCTTAAACGATCTTCCCTTTACAAGCTGCTTCTTGGACCAATTCATATATTTTGTCTTCTGTTCGTTGATAGCCAAACCCATCATCTGTGCCGATTTTGCAAGTCTTTTCACTATTTCTCTCAGTTCTGTTTTCCCTCTAGAAACAATTGCGATATCGTCTGCATATACCAGGCATTGGTGTTTCTAATGGTACAGCAGACTGGTTCTGTTTAATTTAGCGTCCCTCAGTACTTTCTTCAGTGCGAGGTTAAATAAGATTGTAGATATCGGGTCACCCTATCGTAAACCACCTTTCACTTGGAAACTTTCAGTAAGTTTTCCTTTACCTCTCACTTTGTTTACTGTATGAGTCAGAGTCAATCGGGCCATGTCGATAATTTGTTTTTGGATTCCCAGCTTTGTTAGTGCTCTGGACAGTTCTGTTCTTATAGTCTTATCATATGCCTGTTTAAAATCTATAAAAATCACGCTTGTTTCTTGTTGGTTTTCACGACTTTCTGCTTGTAATTCTTTTAAAAGAAGAATTTGGAACTGGAACTGGAACTGGAACTTGCCTATTATTCTCTGACTATTTTATCCATCTTATCACTGAGTCTATTTCTTATTGTCATTGGCAGTATTTTGTACAGTATATTTAGAAGGGCTATTCCTCTAAAGTTTTCACAATTTGCGACGTCTCCCTTTTTTTAGTATGGGGTATAAAATTGCCTTGGACCATTCTTTTGGAACCCTTTCATGTATCCATATGTTCTTTACAAGTTTATGTATTCTCTCAGTTAGCAATTCGCCTCCATACCTGAATTAATTATTACTGTCCTTATTCTTTGCCGATTTTCTTCAATATCTTCTATCTTCTGTTCCTGAGCTAGTTTGTTGGTAAGCACTGTCTTATATTCACTCTTGTTTTCTTGTTTTCTTAACCTTACTATCCGTTTAGCCTTATTTTTCTGACTTCTTAAGTTCTTTCTTCTGGTAGTATAAATTTCATTTTCATTCCTACCACAAAATGGTTAGAGTCCACATTTGGGCCTCTGTAACTTCTAATGTTACTAATACATTTTTCTTGGCCCTTTTTTATCAAAATGTGGTCTATTTGATTAACGTGAGTTCCATTTGGGAACCTCCATTTCCTTTTGTGATCTCCTTTATCTGAAAATCTGTGCTTTTTATTCTCAATTCTTTTTCTTTAGCAAAATCTTGAGCCATTGTCCATTTAACAAAATTAGGTCATGTTTGCTGAATTTTTCTATTACCGATTGATATACTTTTTCTCTACCTATGCATTTGCATCATCCAGCACAACTTTTAAGTCACATACAGGAATTTTGTCGTATTCTTTGTCTAACTTATTATAGTACGACTCCTTGATGCCTATGGACTTATCTTCCGATGGTCCATGTATATTTAACAGACTGATTTTTTTGGTACCTTAAGTAACACATTCTTTCCGATACTGATTGTAATTCTCCTACTGTTGCTTTCAGACTCTTAAAAAACATTTCGTGCAATTTTTGTGCTCAATTGCTTCTGCTGATTTTTCTTTCTGTTATATCTATTCCCTTGCGGTTTCGTATTATTGTTTTGTTCATATACCTTCTTCGATTCCTTTTCCTTCGTTCGATCTATTTTTTAATGCATGTTCCCATCTATATTATTTAGTTTGTCGTTATTTTTTAAATTGTTCATTTAAGCTTTTTAAAGATCTTTCAGTTACTGTCCTCTTTTGTTTATTGCTTTCTTCTTGTTCTTTGACATTTTTGGTTTTTTGTTTCCGTTCCCTGATAGTTGTCTTAGTTGCTTCTTTATCAATTACTAGTTTATTGTACTTAATTTAAGCTCGGTAATCCTTATTTCTGGCTTCTTTCATTTGTGGTATTAGCAGCTTTCTTTCTTCCTGTATATTTTTTGAATCATCTTCATCTATCTATATTTGTGAACCTTTTAGGTTTTTTGTTTTCTTAAGAATCTCTGCCTTAGTACTTTCTTTAAAAAAGCTCAGCAATATCGACCTCTTTCTTTAAGGAGAGTATTTACCAAATCTTCTAATTTTATCTACGTCTTCTACCTTTTCAGTGTTCATGCTTATTTCCTCTATTATGTTTTCAATTTTACCTTCAATTCATCATGGGCAACTTTTCTTATAATTACATTCTTGTTTCTAATTTCTCTTTTCAGTTTTCCCATTCTTTCTTCCTGCTTTGCCATTTGTTCTATCAACCTCACACTTTGTTTCCTTATCTGTTTCATTTCCAATCCCATATTGTTCAGTTTTTCATGCAGTTACGCTATGTTCCCATTTAATTGCTAGAACATTGATTCTATCCTGAGCATATTTGCCATCTTATTTATAATTTTTCTTATTATTATTTCTAGGAATAAAAAGTCAACCCGTCGAAAGTCTACCCTCTATCGATTCCGTCGTAAGTTAAGATGTCTCACCCCCGATTTTTTTCTCGCTCTCTGGCTTTTATTTACAATCCGGCAACACCGCCGTCAGGTCGCGGCAGATACCGTCCACTTACTTCTAACCTTACCACCCTTCACTACTATCCTACTACTGTTTAAGGTTTATTTATTTGACTTAATCTATCACTCCATACCTTATTAATTTTTCACCTGAATTTTACTGTTTGTCGTTTTGTTACAATTGATTTCTTCTGTGCTTCTCCATTTATTGGATCTAATGCAGAAAAAAAATCAATGGATGGTGCGTTCGGCAACTGGAACAACCTTTAATTGTTATTACTTATGAAGACAAAAAACAACTTCTCTCTGTGCCAAAATTAGACAATTCGTCAGGAAAAAAGGATGCTTTGGCTGTTTCTAAAGCGTTTCTAGATTGGGACTTCAATGACAACGTACAAATGAAGTGCTGCGACTCGACGGCTTCCAATACAGGTTATTCTAATGGAACAATTCTAATTCGAACAAAAACTGGGAAAAGGCCGTTACCCTTTGACTGCCGCCATCATGTTTACGAACTCATTCCGAAAAGCGTGTTTGAAGCAAAAATTTATCAAGTCACTAGCAGCCCAGATATTCCACTTTTCAAAAAGTTTAAAGACAATCGGAAAAATATCAATCCAGATGATATCCAAACGTGTTCTGATTTTGTGGAAAAACATTTAAATATTACAGAAATTAACGAACTCCTTAAGTTTGATTGGGTCGAACTGGAAAAATATATTGTGAGAGATGACTACAGTGAGCTTATCGAACTATCTATAATACTTTTGGGGGGGGGGGGGGAGATCGTAAATAGAAATTGAAAATCAGGTCTCCTGGTGCAATGCATCAAGCGAGATGGATGGTCAGGGCTATGTATTCTTTGAAAATATGTTTACTGCAACTCCAGTTTAAAATAAGCGCGAAGGACAAACGAGCATTGCAAGGCGTCTACATGTTCATTGCGGCATCCTATGTATAACCCTGGCTTGGATGCAGTTTAGCAGTGAAAGCGTCGAATCAAGAGTTCTGCTTTTTGAAAGCCTTGAAGAAGTACGCGGAAATTGATAAGTCAATTTCAAATGCAGCTTGGAGCAAGTTCTGCCAACACTTATGGTATTTGTCTGATGAAATTGCTGTCTTATCGCTTTTCGACGACAAAGTTGATGATCAAACAAAAATGAAACGTTTAGATGCAGCTGGTGTTTGGAGAAGTCTTGCTGGTTTCATATCGTTTGGCTTGTATCTTTGGTACTCGATTCAGTTTCAGATATGCTCTGCTATATATTTTCGCATACCCATTAAACAATACCCTTGGAGATTTTCTGCACTGTCTTATCTACTTCATAGTGTCCTGCGGTTTTGGAATCGTGATATACGAATGAAAGTCTAGCCCTTGCGCGACGGCACCACTTAGTGAGGTCCTTCATTGTCTGAATCTAGATCGTAGCAGTACAAAGTTCTATTTGAAAGTAGAAAACCACGTCCTTCTCAAATGCACCTCCCGGATAGTTTAACTGCTTGTTTCTTATTTCGCTGGCATTATAAAATGTATCGGGACGAAAACAGAACACAAATGACAGCTGTCTGCTTCTCTGTGCCTACATGGTGGTTGAGATACGGTGTCACCAATTACATTCGATTTTTAGTTTAAGTGCCCATCTGATTAAGCGACTGTTTAGAGATTCCAGCATTACTTTTCTATTATCCCCTGTTCTACTGTGGAGTTTAATTCCTGTATGATAAGGTCCTTCTTGTACGTTGGTAGTCGGATACTGGACAACGCTCCCCAGTATCAGTGACGTGTTCGATAAATCGGTCGGTTATTCCCCTGGTTTAAAGATATCTTCGTGTTCTTCCAAGAGAGAATTAAGCCACGTCTTCTCTCTGGACGTCAAAGTAGCGCCTTCGTTTTCATGAAGTCGTACCTTTGATCTTGCAGCTTCATTAATCTTGAGCTCACCAAGAGTAATGTTAGGTGTGCGTATTCGTACTCTTCTGGATCATCTAAAAACCTCCAAGCTTGTAGCCTATGATTGATTATAACAGTGACCTTCTCCTAGAAATCCACCCCTAACATAGTGGGGTAAAATAGTGAAATCAGTATGGATAGATTTGTTCAGGACACCAATCTTAACTTGAGCTATGAGAATCTGCTCGTGACGAACGATGCCATTAGGGTACTGTACTCTGACGACACTTCGGATGCCTCAAAATGGTAATTCGGACATTTCAAGTAATCGTACACGCACTAATCTGCGATGCTTGCTTGTGCATCGGAATCAGCGTAAGCGACTGTTTTGCCGTTCAATATTCAGATGGGAGAACAGATCTTAATTCCATGCCTACTTCTATAATCGCATTAAATATGCTGCTGAAATTGAAGAACGTAAGCGTTGTGGCTGATGCTTTTTTACATCAAGAACGAATTACCCTGACGTTCCTCAGCCAAAGTATTTAAAGGAATTGTGCTACAAGTTATTTTGATTCTGAACAGCTGCTGTTTTTGCATGTTGTTTGCTTTCCTGCTTCTTCATTTTGGTTCTACAAGTACTGTGTGACCAAGATTTCCGCAAAACACACAACGCGGACTGTCTTTGTTTTCTTTTTGCACCTCTGTTTTTTCACTGTATTTAATAACACCCACCTTCTGCAATTCGTCGCAAATATCCACTATCGCGCCCCACACGTTGTCGTATACGGTGTTTTAAAAGTCTGTACGTTGTTCTCTTGTTTTATTGCAAAAAATTCTTGATAAATTTGATATGCAGGTTTATCAGGACAGCAAAGCTTCCTACGACGTTCACTTTTAGCTTTCTCGTGTTAAAGAGGTTTTTTGATAGGTTAATTACCTTTTCCGTAGTTTCTGATTATTGAGATTAATGAGGGGTTGACGAACTTTAACATTTAAATAAGTAGCCAAGTGTAATTCGTAGATGTTAGTTTTTTACTTGGTACATCTATTTAAAGGTAGCCCATATGGGGTTAATTTTTTGCTTTATGGTTCAAAGATTCTTCTTCTTCACCAAATGTGGTTGAGAACTTACAAGAGTGTCTCAGCAAGATGTGGAAATTAGAGATTAAGTTGAGTAATTTCACCGGAAGCTTTAATCGAATGTTTAATTTACATTTTCTTTTGAGCCATGCACTAAGTAGACTGCAGCAGAGACCTATGGGAATGACTTTTGCATCAGTTTTCCTTGTTGGACGCGCCGTGAGGGTCGAGAATTCTCTTAGGTCTTCGAAAGAAAAGTTATTTATTCCGGATCCACCTCTACGAAGTAGCAGTAGGTGAGTGTCATTTTCAGATCCTTAGTCACACTCGACGCAGATTACTGTTCAATCTGGTTCGGGGCTTTCAAAGAGGGGGAATGGTACTTTTACTATTAACCAAGGAGGGCATTCTATGACGGAATTTATTGGTGTTCCGATAAGTCCGGTAGTTACTTACCATGGGAACGAGAGATAAATGTGTCAGAGGTTGAGTCGTTTTCTGCTATGAAATTACTGTAGGAAAGCTTTGGGCACTTTTGTTCTTATGACTAGGAAAATGTGTCTTTTAATGGCGACCCGTGTATGTTAGCCAGGTTTTTGGAATCCGTAATAGAATTGCAGATAGGCAGAGGCGTCACCAAACAACAACTATTTCTATTTCTCTTTCTCCTCTAGATCTTTTCAAGGACAAAGTTCTAACCTGGTTTCGGTCTGTGCGAAACTCCTTATTATCAGTTGGGATCGGTTAGTTGAGAAGTTGAAGGTCAATCTTTAAGTATGGCAGGACGAACTGAATTGTAAGCACATGCCCTCGATGCAACCAAGTGAAGGAAGCTACACCAGCTTCTACTACACTTTTGTCAAAAATATTGTACGTGCCACACATTCTTAAACAAAGGTTTTAAGTTCATCATGTGCAGGATTAAATTTTGAACAGCTCTTACTCTAAACATTCTTCTCTAAAATATCTAACAGAGATAGAATTTTACATGGGAAATCCCTAATGATGCATCTTCAACACGCACATAAATCTCTTTACTCACCACCAAAACATAGAGTCTATATATAGGACAACTTAAACTTTCCAAAAGCATTCGAAGGTCGAGTCATAATAGGAGGAGACTTTAACGCAAAACTTGGTAGACGGGGATCAAGATTAACTAATACTAAAGGTAGAAGATTACTAAACTGGGCTATACATATTACTCCACAGGCAAGCCCACATACTGGCCCACAGACCAAAATAAAACACCGGACCTACTCGATTTCTTCAACATTAAAAGTATAAATTCTGCATACATTATACTGAAAAAAAAATTTTGATCATTCTCCGATAATTATGACCTTTAGCAATTTATAACTACAAAAGACCAAAGACCATGCTTAACAGACGAGGCCATCGATTGAAAACATTTTCAAGAAGAACTTGAACAAAGAATGCAGCTAGACGTCCATTTGAGGACTACAAAACAATTAGACAGAGAAGCCGTGGAATTTGTGGAAGATACATAAAAATCTGCTTGGAATCACACTGCCAAAATTAAATGCAAAACGGCAGGCAATAACTATCCAAGAGAAATCTGTTTAGTAATAAAAGAAAAATCAGCAAAAAAACGGCAACAAAATACAAAAACTAGCCCAACAGATGAAACTGGTCAAAAAACGATAAACAGAAAGCAGATATATAGGGGTAACGTTTAGAAAACATCTTCTAACCAAATGAACCTGATCGGAAGAAGATTTTGAGCAAAACAGTGAGGAGGTGACTGTAAAATTGGAAACACCAAAAAAAGTTGCACAAGAAATTAAAGATAACATTTAACCCCAAAACAGTTTCGGGTTTTGACTTAAGTATGGAAGAAGTATTGAGAAAACTACCAAAAGTAGTGTTATTTATTTTTAATATTTATTTTTGCTTAGTTTATTACAATTTATTTCCAGTACTTATTTACACTAACTTATTTATTTATTTATGTACAGAATAATTTGTTTATCACTAATTACATTTATTTAGTTCCTAACTACACGCGGTTATTTTCTGTACTGGCTCTATTCATGCTACCACTTATATACGTTTCCTCGTTCCTCTCGATGAGTCTAGAAGGTTCGCCTTTTTCTCGCACATTCGACAGTCGGAAACTCTGGACAGTGCGTGATCTCTCCGGCACATTCGACCAGCAACGCCTAGACTGTTCGACACTTCTCCAGTATGTTCGAGGGATGACTCGTTACAATAGCTCACTGATATCATTAATGCGACCTATTTATTTAAGCATGTACCAGATATATAGAAAGCAGAGGAAATAATAATTATCCCGAAACCGGGAAAAACTCAAATGAAGTTAAATGATACAAGCCAATATGGCTACTACCAACATTGACCAAATTGTTTCAGAAATTGCTCTTAAAAAGATTAAAAATTTTTGTTACAGAAGAAGAACTAATCCAAGAATACCAGTTTGGATTCAGGGCTAGGCATTCAACAATTAATAGACCAGGTTTATCGCATTACAGATGTTATCAAAAAGGCTTACGAAGAGAAGGAGATATGCTTGGCACTCCTTCCGGACGTTGCCTAACCCTTCGATAAGATTCGGCACCAAAGACCGACAGAAAAACTGAATGGTCTTCCTAAACGATACATTGCAATTCTAACGTCCGATTTGGAGAATACAAGCTTTAGAGTTAAGTATCAAGTCGAATACTCAGAGATAAAACAAAAAAAGCAGGTTTACCATAGGAAAGCGTGTTGATACCAGTCCTCTACCTTCTTTATACTTTCAACCGACCAGATATGAACACAGTTAAAATCGCTATATTTTCTAATAACGCGGTGCTACTGACAGCACGCCCTACCATCAACGAAGCAGCGCAGAAACGACAGCAAGCTACCGCCATTGTTAACAGCCAGACCAAGAAATGGCAAATAAAAACTCACTTATAAGAATATAAGAAACGATGCACCCATAACACTGAATGGAATACCGGTGCCAATATCTCAATATTCTCATACCGCCAAATACCTTGGTATGAGTTTGGATGTAAAGTTATAATGGAAAGAACATGTTAAGAAAAAGAGGAAAAACCTTGATCTCAAATATACAACGATGTGACGTAAATGTGAAAACCAATCTGGGCCTAGGGCTTGCAAATCTGGGAATGCGTTTGGTCAACTAACAAGGAGACAATCCAAAAATTTTACAATAAAGTTCTCAGAAATATACGAGGGTGGTCTGAAAAGTTTCCGACCTCAACGTGAAGATGGCAGCACTCGTAAATAAAAGCTACTGAATTTCGTTGTTCATCTGTTGACAGTTACTCACCAAAGTTTCAGCCATTTTGGACGCGCAGTTTTTATGTAACAGTCGTTTGAGTGAGTTGATGTGAGTTTTTTTGTGAAAATGGACAAAATCGAGTATCGAGCTGTCATTAAATATTTGTTTTTGAAAGGCAATACGCCTTTGCAAATAAAAGATGAGTTGGATCCTGTGTATGGGGACTCTGCACCATCATTTACCACAGTGAAATTTTGGGCTGCTAAATTTAAACGTGGCCGTAAGAGCTTGGGAGACGATGAACGTTCGGGACGTCCAAAAACTGCAACTACCGACGAAAACATCGCCAAAGTTCACCAAATGGTGCTAGACGACCGCCGAATTAAAGTGAGAGAGATAGCAGAGGTTATGAACATGTCAAAAGAACGTGTTTGTCACATATTAAATCAACATTTAGGCATGAGAAAGCTGTCCGCGCTTTGGGTGCCGCGTTTGCTCACGTTAAACCAAAAACGTGTTCGAATGAATATTTCCAACGCTCTTTTGGCACAGTTTAGGCGAAATAAATCCGAGTTTTGGCGCCGATTAATTACTGTAGATGAAACTTGGATACACCATTATACGCCCGAAACAAAAATACAGTCCAAACAGTGGACTGCAAAGGGGGAACCGGCTCCAAAAAGAGCAAAAACTGTTTTTTCGGCTGGGAAAGTGATGGCGACTGTTTTTTGGGATAGTCATGGAGTTATTTTAATCGATTATCTTCAAAAAGGAAAAACCATTACAGGAGCATACTATGCATCATTACTTGACAAGCTGAAGGCAGAACTTGCGAAAAAACGGCCACATTTACAGAAAAGCAAAATCCTGTTTCACCAAGACAACGCACCGTCTCACACCTCAGCGGTTGCCATGGCGAAAATCTACGAATTACGGTTTGAACTGCTTGACCATCCGCCTTACTCACCAGATCTAGCCCCAAGCGACTACTTTTTGTTCCTTCATCTAAAAATTGCGCTCGGAGGACAAAGATTTTCGTCAAATGAAGAGGCAATCACCTTCGTGAACAATTATTTTGTAGAGAAAAATGCCGAGTACTATTTGGACGGGTTACAGAGATGGGAGCATCGCTGGGAGAAGTGTGTAGAGTTACAAGGAGACTATGTTGAAAAATAAAAAAAAATTTTCAGAAAAAATGTCTTGTATCTTTGTTAGGTCGGAAACTTTTTAGACCACCCTCGTAGCCGTTGCCTTACGCTACATACGAGGTGCAGACTTACATAGGGACCTCGAAATGTCTTTGGTAAAAGAAGAAATAAGAAGATTCATTCAGAATCATGAGGCTCGACTCCACGATCATGTCAGTGACGAGCTGCTCCAGCTATTAGATTATCACGACACATTTAGAAGATTGAAGAGAACCAAGCCCTTTGACCTAGTGTAGTGACAAGGTAAGTGTATTAAGTCAAATACAATATTTGTGCGTGTAGTGAGCGAACTAAAGTAAGGAAATTGCAACTGTGAGAGTTGTAATTTGGTTCACCAATACTCTGATCAGTGGACATCAGTCAACACATTTCTGGTTTCATGATGTTTTATCTAGAATGACATTTAGATTGTAGAAATTTTTGCTAATGTGCCGTTTTTGCAAAACAAATTATGGTCTACTCTGTTTACAGAACAAATGTGTACAGATGATGTTATGTTTTCCTGATTAATAAGTAATTTATTTACAAGCTGGAGAAACAAAAAATAAGAATTCATTATAATAATTGTTAAAAGTATAACAGAATGTTAATAAAATAACTATTGTTGTCACTAAGGCGAAAGTTTCACCGGAATAACAAAATAACAAGACCGTAAAAGCAAGAGCGTGTAGCATTTTATCTTCCACGAATTTGTACAAAAGCGAAAAATAAAACAAAAATAGTTTTTGCATTTATACAAATAGTCTCAACGATCAGCACTTGAACTAGTAGCTTTGAATAGAAGCTCACCACCCTTTTTAGGTTACCACAAAGCAATTTTATAGAAAATTTCTTCGTATATTATATAGATTTATGCTGTACGAATATAAAAGACTTGGAAAAGTAGAAAAAGAGTCGTGCGCTACTAACATGACTTCTAACCATTACGATATGCCTTCCTTTGTTAGCTAATAGTGCCCAATTTAAGTTTATAAATAGACAGCAACAGTTTAGATCGGCTTGCCTCTCGGTGTGCGTCGTCATATTATACCAAAATCCTTGGATTTCCTATCTTTAACCTGAAATAATAGAAACGGTTTTGATTATACGCGCAAGTTCCTCTAGAGGATTTTGTCGAAATGAATGGCAGATGTGCGAGCATCAAACTACAACAAGCAATGACAGACTAACTAAACATTTGACTTTGAACTTTGATAATGACTAAGTTATAATTACTGAAGATGAAAACAATTTCAAATAAGGGAATATATTATATATACTACTACCTACATGAGAGAAGTTTGCTCTAGTAAAGCAACTGAGATACATAAAGTAAGTATGTGGGATAGTCGGAATTAATCATTCCCTTCAACACAATTCATTATTCGAATGTGGAAGATGTTGGAAACTTCGTGATATTTCAAATTAATTTGCACGAAATCAATTAATTGCTTCGTAAAGAAAATAAAGTTCCTAAAAGCTAAAATAAATTAAGTCAATTTTAAATCAAATATTTATTTGTATTTGAATAAGTAAGTAGTTTAGATAAAGTCTTTCGAGTGTAGGAAAGTACAGATTATCGATGTCATCTTGGCGTCTCCAGTTCAGAGCTAGAATTGAATTTGATTACACGCTTCCCCAGCTGATAAGACCAATCTGGCTTAGATGAATACCTCAGCAGAGAGGTACCGTTGGAGCGTCTGAAAGGACGGAAATTCGTTTATAAACCCCGACTTAGCGTTTCATTTCTCACTTATTTTTCCTGTAGTTACCTCTTAAAATGTTCTTTGACATTTTTTTAATATAAAAGACTTATATTAAATTTAAAGTAAGCGTACCGTTCACGCAAACGTAATTTATAAAATAAGACAATGCGTTATTATATGTATCAATGTAAAATGCTTTTTCCGGTTTCCAACTTGAATAAGGAAATGGCGGTTGTGATAGAACAAAAGTTAGATTCTGAATGGATCTATTCTCTTTAGGTGGTTGCACGAATAGAACCGTGGATATTATTTTTACAGCTGGGTTCATTTTAATATTTCCAAGATTAATAGTCTGTTTTGAATGTGACACTTCAGTTCATCACTTATTTAATTTTTTCGCGCCGACTGCTTCGTGCAGATGACAGATAATGTTTCTGTGACAATCCAAGAATACTTAAAACTGTGGTAAAATAAATAGGTATGACATTTTCAACTAAATCGTATTGATTCATAGTTTGTAAAAATGAAACGAATTAATTTGCGCTTTTTTGTCTTTTTAATTAATTATCTTTTAGTTTTTGTGTTGCTGTGAATTGCTATTTGAATTTCATATTAGTTCCAAAACGTGTTCGCGTGCGATGGGGTGGAAATTTTATCTTTAGCCGTACAATTCAATTTAAAACACCAACCACGGCTGAAGCACATCAAACTGCTTATTTTGGTTTTGCTATGTATTTTTGTTAATTACCTTTCAGTTGACATAGTAATGTATTTTTGGTACCACAATGCCCCATAAGTATTGACTAACATTGTTTGGTCTACATCTCATTCAATTTTTACAGAAATAATCAATTGTGCTACTGATAATTTCCAACTGTTGCTTGTTGATTGTGGAATGGATCACTGATTCATTTACTAGATATTATACAAATCGTTTATTCAGATTTAACTAACAAAATAATTTACAAATGCACTTGATCATGTGTGACCTATGTTTTTTCGTCTTCCTTGTAGTTGCATAACTGTCTTAAAATCGTCTCTTAAGCACTTAAATTGCAGGCACATGTGCGGATTTACTTCCATACCCTATTGCATGATATTGTATAATATTTCATATTGCCTCCCGTCTTGAAGACTACCTTTGTGACGGTTATATAGAAGATGTCTTTAGAAAAGAAAATCTCTGCATTATTATCCCTGTTTACTTTCATCATTAATCCTAATTTAGCTTTACAGTTCTTGTTATTACAATGTGGATTTAGAAGTGTTAGTTTCCACATCACCTTCCATTTACACTGAAAATATCGAAGGTTTTTGGTGAGTTCCTATCTTAATATTATTATAATTAGCTTACCTAGATTTGAGAGATTTCTTCTAAGCACTTAACTTTTTGTGTCAAAATTTGCTGGCGTCCAAACTGTTTTTTATCTCAATACTTAAGTGCGCGTAACGTAAGCTTGCGTTATATATAACATTACTTAAGTTAAATAAGACGCTACTGGTCTTAGGCCGATGGGTGATCTTGAGTAAGGATAAGGAGATTATATACACAATAAAACACCAAGTAATATTTAGTACATATATTCAAGAAAAAAATCAATGAGGTCGGCAGTTTGCCAAAATAAACACAGCCATAATTTAACAAATTCAGAAAAACAAATAAGTTCAAACCCTGCCGGATTTACCATTAGGCCGAAAAGGCTCCAGCCTCACATCATGTGAATCTGGCACTAGTTCAAACCAAATTTAATAAAAGTATTAAGCATCAGAAAGATGTTAAATCTAAACTTTCCTTTCAAATACACCCTCAAACCACTCGCATGAACATACAAAGAAAAGTATTCATGATTTAAATCCAAACTTGCATGAAAAATTTTTCAAAAGCAACTTATATAATTATATTTTTGTAAAACAAATTTTAACAGAACTACAACTTAAGAAAAGGTAATTAACTGTAAAACACAAAAGAAGTAGACCTACCACGAGCACCAAATTCCAAAATTTTACAGCGCTGTAAAAAGTGAAACCGGACTTCGTCAGAATGCATTTAAGTGAAGTACAATTTATCCAACGGGAGTTAGAAGAAGTCGAATAAATTTAAATGTTGAAAACAAATTTGTTAGAAACTAGATTTTTAATGAAGACGACTGTTACGACGACGTAATGGACTGTAAATATTGGCTTATTCTTTCAATTAAAAACTACAACCTTCCATTAAGAATATAATTTGTAATTTTTATATTTGCCATTTTTTTACATCATCAGCAACATAGCAACAACAAACAAAAACAAATTTATCTGTATTAAATTCATTAACAAAAAAGGGTCGCGAAATTTAAATTATCATAACAAATTAAACATACTTCCCCGCGTTGAACAATTGTTCAACACAACAAGAATAAAGTACATAAATCCTACAATATCTTTGAATTATTGTAGCACAATAACAATGTAACGCAAATATGTAAGTATAATTATAAATGAACAAATGCTAAGTATGAAATTTCTGATTATATGCAATGTTAACATAAATAATTAACTATTTATCATTGTTTGTTTTAGGTAATGGAAGCAGGCACAGTTTGGTGATTGAACGCTTTAATACACCATATCGTCGGCGACACAAGAAAACCTCGTAACTCCAACAAATTACGAAAATGAGATATTTATGCCATCTATTGCCCATACGTGTAATCTATGTATTGCGAAATCTTTGAAACTCCAAATAATCTTTACAATTAAGGAGGAAGCAACAAAATAACCTAGTAACTCCAACATGAAAAATGTTGATTAGTAAAACCTTATAACTCCAATAGTCTCCATGTTGGTGTTGGGTGTACGAAGTGGCTGTACTTGAGCAGTGAGTTATTTACTAAACCCGACAATTTGTGATGTTATAATTATTGCGTTTATTTAGTTGGTAAGTCCAATACATTATTATTATGAAAGCGGTTTATGTATTCTTATAGCAACTGTAGTATTTGTGTTAATTGTTTCGACGTACGGAGTTACGAATTTTTCTTATGACAGATTTTACTTATTATGAAGCAAATTGCGGAGTTACGAGGTTTACCAATTCTTAAATTTTGTTGTAGTACACAATGTCTCGCTCATGGAGGATCGTTCAAATGGCACGTTTACAAAATGAAGATACAGTAGACTCTTCAGAATTTCTAAATTCAACCGAATTAAATAATAAAGAATGTGGACAAATTGCATCTACTAATGAAATACCTGTCGATGCGCACCTATTTAGTTATCCGGCAGTACCAGACATTTCCGCATTTCAAATTTTAGAACCGCCGCTAAATCCAAACAAGCTAGAGATTTGCAGTTTGCCAATTGTGGTCATAGATGAACAAGGAATGCAAATAGAATTGTCGGACAATAATTGTATTATTACAGAAAATGGTTCTGAACTTGAAGTGGTCAATACAACTACACCAGAAATAATCAAAGATAATTATTTTCAACTAGAACAAGAATCTTCAGCAATAAATATTAATAAAATACACATTTCTCAAATTTTAAGTGCTGATCTAGAAAATAGTATTCAACTTGAAATAGACAATTCAACCAAGCCAAAATTAATTGAAAATAATTTTTATTTGGTCCAAGAATCTCCAGAAGAAAATACAGATAACAATAAAGTAAAAAGAAAATCTCGAAAGAGGAATCTAGAGTCATGGACTACCACAGACGAACGAAAGAAAAGAGAAAGTGGCGATAAATACTTAGGAAAGAAGAAGGATACTGAAGGAAATTGGATGTATGACGTTCAACGCAAAAATCGGAAAATGAAAGTACGATGTAATTGTAAGCTGTCGAGAAACAAAAAAGTATTAATGTGTAGCTCAGTGAGTGACGACCAACAGAAGAAAATATTTACAGAATTTTGGGCAATGTCGTGGAAGGAAAAACGCCTTTATATACAAATGTTATGTGATTTTAAACGAACACAAAGAGCGAGAAATAGAAAAGATATTGAAAAATCTAGACGCTCAATTTCAATGAACTATTATTTAAAAGTTGAAAAAGATCGTGTAAAAGTCTGCAAGAATATGTTTTTAAATACCCTATGCATAGGTGAGTGGAGTGTAAGAAATTGGGTAAAGCATAATGGAAATTCTGAACTGAATATTTGTGAAAATAATAGTGAGGATGAAAACACTAGGGTACGAGTTTCTAAAAAGAAGCGAGAGAAGGAAATGAGAAGTTTAGAAGAGTTTTTTGACCAGATTCCAAAAATGGAGTCTCATTACTGTAGGGCGTCAAGCAAGAAGCTGTATTTGGAGCCACTGTGGAAATCAAAATCTGATTTGTACAAATTTTATAAAAGTGACTGGTGCCGCAAAAAAGCATAAATTATGTAAGTAAAACGGCCTTCAAACAGCTTTTCAAGAAAAACAATTTTAGTTTATTTGCACCTAAAAAGGACGCCTGCGATATCTGTGAAGGTTTTAAAACAAACAATATCGATGAAATAACTTACAATGCCCACATTAAGAGAAAGGAAGAAGCTAGGACTGAAAAGCAAAAAGATAAAGCGTCATCGAGTATGACTTTTACGATGGATCTCCAAGCGGTTCTTCTTGCTCCTAAAACAAATGTGTCTGCAATGTATTATAAAACTAAATTAGCAGTGCATAACATGACTTTTTTCGACCTCCAAAACAAAGACGGTACCTGTTTTATATGGAACGAAACAGAAGGAAAGTTGACCGCAGATGAATTTTCAACTATAATCGCCTATCAATTGGATTGTCAAAAATGCACTTAAAGAATTATAGAATGAGATTATTTTGTACAGCGATGGGTGCAATTATCAGAATAGGAATTCGACTCTGGCGAGTGCCCTGATAAACTTTTCTGTCGCTAATGGTGTGGTGGTTATACAGAAATATCTTGAGAGCGGCCACACGCAGATGGAGATGGATGTCATGCACAGCACAATTGAGAGGAAGCTGAAGGGTGTTAACATAAACTTACCCGCAGATTATATACAAATTTGCAAATCAGCTCGACGAACCCCAAAGCAATATAAAGTGTTTTATCTTACCTATAATTTCTTTAAAAGATTTAGTGGTCTAAATTTCGTAGCATCAATTCGCCCCGGAAAAAGAATCGGCGATCCCACTGTTACAGATCTTAGGGCATTAAAATATAACCCCAATGGAACGATTCAGTACAAACTTCGGTTTGGCGATGCATGGCAAAACCTGCCCCTCCGAATGAATAATATTACAGCCATACCTTTCGCGGAACTACCTGCACTTTACAAAGAGAGGCTTCCAATAAACAATGAAAAGTTTAATCATTTACAGATTTTAAAAACGAGCTTAGAAAAAGATTATCACGCATTTTATGACAAGATACCTCAGAACTAAAACAGATGTATTTTGTTTATTCTTAGATTTTCTTTTATATTTTTAATATAAACATTCCTATTTATGTTATATGTTATTTTATGTTTTGTTTGTTAATGTATTGAAAATGTATATTTCTTTACGTATTATATTTATAATAAAATTTTGACCCTCAAAGTGTTTGCTTTAAAATTGTTTGTAATTTTTCTGAAATTCTTGTATCTCCACTCTTAAAAACGCAACCTAAAGTTCGTAAAACTCGTAACTCCAATTTTTTCAGATAAAATGATGTTCTATCAAGTTCAACTTGAAAAACGCGGTAAAATCAAACATTAAAATTACCTTTCTTGTTAATAAAAGTATTTGTAGGTTACTGCTTTCATGTGTTTGTTAATAATGAGTATCTCAACCACGTAATACTCTCTACTGTAAAATTCAACTCACGGGAGTTACGAGATTTTCTTGTGTCGCCGACGATATGCAGTTTTTACCGTAACTACATGCACCACTTTATCGCTTCCTGGATGCAAGTCTATAATTCTGCCCGTTAACCATTCGCATGGAGGTAAATTATCTTCTTAAATTAATACCAAGTCGCCAATATTAATGTCATTTACTGAAAGTGAGCTCCATTTATTTCTTCTTTGAATACTGGAAAAGTATGCTCTTGACCAAGCTCTCCAAAAATTTTGATTCATGTTTTGTAGCAGCTGTAGCCGTGATAACTTATTAAATTTCATTTCAGGTAGATCAGGATCTGGTGCCAATAGTAATGGTTTACCAATTAAAAAATGAGATGGTGTCAATGGCAAGAAATCGTTCGGGTCTGATGATAACGAATACATAGGTCTGGAATTGAGGATGGCCTCTATTTGAACCAATACCGTATGAAATTCCTTATAAGTTAAATGTGTATGACCTATTACTCTTAATAAATGATGCTTGCAACTTTTTATTGCTGGTTCCCAGATACCTTTAAAATGAGGGGCTCTTGGAGGAATAAATTTCCAATTAATATGATCATTTGCACAAATGTCAGCAATTTGAACTTTAGATCTAGTCAAAAATTCATATAAAACTTGTAATTCCTTTTGTGCACCTCTTCTTGCACAAAATCGTCGAAGAGTAGCTATAAATGAATCTGTGGTTAGGTCTGTTACAATTTCTAAATGAATGGCTTTGGTAATAAAACATATAAAAATACAAATATATGCTTTATATAATTTACAACGTTCCCCTTTTTTATCTTTAAGCTAGAATGGACCACCATAATCAGTTCCTGCATTATAAAATGGATTTGTTATTGTAACCCTATCTTCTGCAAATTATACATTATGGTACTCATAGGTTGGGGTTTAAATTTATAACAGGTAACACAATGCCTGGTAACTCGTTTTACTGCATTCATACCAGAAGTAGGCCAATATGTCCGCCTAATTGTAGCAAGAAGTGACCGTGGACTAGCATGTAACAAATTTTATTTTCATATTCAATAATTAATCTAGTAAAAGGATGACTTCCATCCAATAGAATAGGATGTTTTGAGTTAAAACTCAAGTGTGAGTGATGTAATCTACCCCCAACACGTAAGATTCCATACTCATCTACAAAATGTGCTAAAGAAATAAGTTTATTATGCTTTGGTAAAGTCTTATCATTAGATAATAATTCTAACTCATTAGAAAATGTTTCAGTTTGACATATCTTTGTTAATACATTAGAAGCTTTAACTAATTCTTTAACTGTTAAATGTCCTAATTGTCTTTGTTCTTTAAAACATTTCTAATTATAAGAAAATCTTAAACAATACGCAACAACCCTTTTTAATTTTATTAGATTTGAAAATCTATTAAAAAATCTAAATTATTTAAAATAGCTAAGTACGCTGCAGTGATACTATTATTATCTGACTATTCATTACTATTTGATTTCAAAAATTCTGGGCAAACCACCAAAGATCACAATGACCTATAAAATTTGGAAGTAAGCCTCTAGTTGCTATATTAGCAGGATTATTCTTAGTATTGACATAAGACCAAATATAATCCTGTGACAACTTTTGAATTTCAGCTTTTCGATTTGCTTCAAATTGAGGAAGCAGTTTTGGATTAGTTTTTATCCAAGCAAGGACTATTTGTGAATCACTCCACATAAGACAGTTTAAACCTTTCAATGTAAAGGCATTTATAATTCTATTTGTCAATCGTACTAACAAAAGAGCTCCAGACAATTCTAATTTTGGTACAGTCAGCTTCTGCTTCAATGGAAAAACTTTCGTCTATGAACTAATTAAATGAATGAAACTAAATTATCTTTAAATTTTAACCATATTTGTTCTAAATCAGCAGGAACGCGCTCATCCCAAGTAAGTTTTAATGACCATAACATAGTATCAATATTTTAATTAAAATGATACACGGACTGACAAGTCCCAGAGGATCAAATAATTTTGAAATACTAGACAGAATTATTCTTTTGGACACAATATTAACTTCTGTAAAATTGTTAAGAGGAAATGACATTCTATCTGATATGCGATTCCATGTCATTCCTAATGTTTTAATAGTTTCATCATTGTTAAATAATA
>VTPC01001225.1:77787-88585 GCA_011009095.1 Ignelater luminosus
TTTTTGGACGTCCCGAACGTTCATCGTCTCCCAAGCTCTTACGACGACGTTTAAATTCAGCAGCCCAAAATTTCACTGTGGTAAATGATGGTGCAGAGTCCCCATACACAGAATCCAAGTCATCTTTTATTTGCAAAGGCGTATTGCCTTTCAAAAACAAATATTTAATGACAGCTCGATACTCGATTTTGTCCATTTTCACAAAAAAACTCACATCAACTCACTCAAACGACTGTTGCATAAAAACTGCGCCTCCAAAATGGCTGAAACTTTGGTGAGTAACTGTCGACAGATGAACAACAAAATTCAGTAGCTTTTATTTACGAGTGCTGCCATCTTCACGTTGAGGTCGGAAACTTTTCAGAGCACCCTCGTATATTTCTGAGAACTTTATTGTGAAATTTTTGGATTGTCTCCTTGTTAGTTGACCAAACGCATTCTCAGATTTGCAAGCCATAGGCCCAGATTGGTTTTCACATTTACGTCCCATCGTTTTATATTTGAGATCAAGCTTCTTCCGCTTTTTCTTAACATGTTCTTTCCATTTTAACTTCACATCCAAGCTCATACCAAGGTATTTGGCGGTATGAGAATATTGAGATATTGGCACCGGTATTCCATTCAGTGTTATGGGTGCATCATTTCTTATATTCTTATAAGTGAGTTTTTATTTGCCAGTTCTTGGTCTAGCTGTTAACAATGGCGGTAGCTTGCTGTGGTTTCTGAGCTGCTTCCTTGATGGTAGGGCCTGCTGCCAGTAGCAACGCGTCATTAGAAAATATAGCGATTTTAACTGTGTTCATATCTGGTCGGTCGAAAGTATAAAGAAGGTAGAGGACTGGTATCAACATGCTTTCCTGTAGTAAACCTGCTTTTTTTGTTTTATCTCTGAGTATTCGACTTGATACTTAACTCTAAAGCTTCTATTCTCCAAACCGGACGTTAGAATTGCAATGTATCGTTTAGGAAGACCATTCAGTTTTTCTGTCGGTCTTTGGTGCCGAATCTTATCGAAGGGTTAGGCAACGTCCGGAAAGAGTGCCAAGCATATCTCCTTCTCTTCGTAAGCCTTTTCGATAACATCTGTAATGCGAAATGAAACCTGGTCTATTAATTGTTGAATGCGTAGCCCTGAATCCAAACTGGTATTCTTGGATTAGTTCTTCTTCTGTAACAATAATTTTTAATCTTTTTAAGAGCAATTTCTGAAACAATTTGGTCAATATTCGTAGTAGCTATATTGGCTTGTATCATTTAAATTCATTTGAGTTTTTCCCGGTTTCGGGATAATTATTATTTCCTCTGCTTTCTATACATAGGTGTATACCTATGAAATGAGACTTTTTTTTTCAATTTTAAACGTTTATTAACAAAAAATGGTTACAAATTTAATCTTCAAAATAATGGCCATCGCTAGCGACACATTTTACCCATCTCTCAGGCAATTTGTGAATGCAGCGCCCAAAAAATTGGCCGTCTTTGGCCGCAAACCAATCATCGAGCCATTTTTTGGCTTCTTCGTGAGAATTGAAGCGCTGCTCGGAAAGTGCGTGGCCCATCGATGCAAACAAATGATAATCGGAAGGCGCCAAGTCTGGTGAGTAAGCCGCATGCACCAGCGGTTCCCAATCGTACGTCTCCACCAATTCCCGGGTCGCTCTTGTTCGATGTGGTGGTGCATTGTTATCAAGAAAAATTACTTTGTGACGCCGATCGGCATATTCTGGGCGTTTTCGGCGTATAGCGCTGTTCAAATCGGCCAATTGTCGTTGGTAGCGTGCACCGTCAACTGTTTCACCTGGTTTTAATAGCTCGTACCAAATCATACCATGCTGATCCCAGAAAACACACAGCATTGCCTTGCGGCCGAAGCGATTTGGTTTGGCCGTTGATTTTGGCTTGTGGCCGGGCGGACCATACCATCGTTTACGCTTGGGATTGGAGAAATACACCCGTAACGATTCGATGCAAAAAAGACTTCCTTTTGAACCGGGAGAGCAGCATTTCACAAGTGGTTTTTCGGTTCTCTTGCTGCCTTTCAGTCAGTTCATGCGGCACCCATCTTCAGACCTTTAAAATCATGCCCATGTCTTTCAAACGTTTGCAAATGGTTTTTTGGGTCACTCCCAACTGCTCTGCCATCATTTCTTGCGTTTGACCATCATCTTTATTCAACAATGCTTGCAATTCGGTGTCCTCAAACTTTTTCGGTGGCCGGCCACGTTCCTCGTTCTCCACGCTAAAATCACCACTTCGGAATTTTTCAAACCACCTGAAGCACTGTGCTCTGCTTAGAGCATGTCTACCGTAAGCTTCTATAAGCATTTGATGAGCTTGAGAAGCCTTTTTCTTCAATTGATAACAGAAAATCAACGATGTCCGCAAATCGTAGTTTGAAGGCACGAAATTCGACATTTTTAAGAGCGAAAAAAATGCGTTGTTGTATGAAACATCACAAACAATGAATTGAATATTGTTGACAGATGACAGACGAAAAAAATAAGACATTTGGGACAGTTTAAAAATACTCCTAGCGACATCTGTGGTCTAATAGCTGAAAGTCTCATTTCATAGGTATACACCTGGTATATCTGGTACATGCTTAAATAAATAGGTCGCATTAATGATATCAGTGAGTTTAACTATAGCTATTGTAACGAGTCATCCCTCGAACATACTGGAGAAGTGTCTAACAGTCTAGGCGTTGCTGGTCGAATGTGCCGGAGAGATCACGCACTGTCCAGAGTTTCCGACCGTCGAATGTGCGAGAAAAAGGCGAACCTTCTAGACTCATCGAGAGGAACGAGGAAACGTATATAAGCGGTAGCATGAATAGAGCCAGTACAGAAAATAACCGCGTGTAGTAAGGAACTAAATAAATGTAATTAGTGATAAACAAATTATTCTGTACATAAATAAATAAATAAGTTAGTGTAAATAAGTACTGGAAATAAATTGTAATAAACTAAGCAAAATTAGATTTAAAAAAAAATAACACCATTTTTGGTAGTTTTCTCAATACTTCTTCGGTACTTAAGTCAAAACCCGAAACTGCTTTAGGGTTAATGTTATCTTTAATTTCTTGTGCAACTTTGTTTGATGTTTCCCATTTTACAGTCACCTCCTCACTGTTTTGCTCAAAATCTTCTTCCGATCAGGTTCATTTGGATAGAAGATGTTTTCTAAACGTTACCCCTATATATCTGCTTTCTGTTTATCGTTTTTTGGCCAGTTTCATCTGTTGGGCTAGTTTTTGTATTTTGTTGCCGTTTCTTTGCTGATTTTTCTTTTATTACTAAACAGATTTCTCTTGGATAGTTATTGCCTGCCGTTTTGCATTTAATTTTGGCAGTGTGATTCCAAGCAGATTGTTATGTATCTTCCACAAATTCCACGGCTTCTCTATCTAATTGTTTTGTAGTCCTCAAATGGACGTCTAGCTGCATTCTTTGTTCAAGTTCTTCTTGAAAATGTTTTCAATCAATGGCCTCGTCTGTTAAGCATGGTCTTTGGCCTTTTGTAGTTATAAATTGCTAAAGGTCATAATTATCGGAGAATGATCAAAATTTTTCTTCAGTATAATGTATGCAGAATTTATACTTTTAATGTTGAAGAAATCGAGTAGATCCGGTGTTTTATTTTGGTCTGTGGGCTTGCCTGTGGAGTAATATGTATAGCCCAGTTTAGTAAGCTTTTACCTTTAGTATTAGTTAATCTTGATCCCCGTCTACCAAGTTTTCCGTTGAAGTCTCCTCCTATTATGACTCGACCTTCGAATGCTTTCAGAAAGTTTAAGTTGTCCTATATATAGACTCTATGTTTTGGTGGTGAGTAAAGAGATTTATGTGCGTGTTGAAGATGCATCATTAGGGATTTCCCATGTAAAATTCTATCTCTGTTAGGTATTTTAGAGAAGAATGTTTAGAGTAAGAGCTGTTCAAAATTTAATCCTGCACATGATGAACTTAAAACCTTTGTTTAAGAATGTGTGGCACGTACAATATTTTTGACAAAAGTATAGTAGAAGCTGGTGTAGCTTCCTTCACTTGGTTGCATCGAGGGCATGTGCGTACAATTCAGTTCGTCCTGCCATACTTAAAGATTGACCTTCAACTTCTCAACTAACTGATCCCAACTGATAATAAGGAGTTTTGCACAGACCGAAACCAGGTTAGAACTTTGTCCTTGAAAAGATCTAGAGGAGTAAGAGAAATAGAAATAGTTGTTGTTTGGTGACGCCTCTGCATATCTGCAATTCTACTACGGATTCCAAAAACCTGGCTAACATACACGGGTCGCCATTAAAAGACACGTTTTACCTAGTGATAAGAACAAAAGCGCCCAAAGCTTTCCTACAGTAATTTCATAGCAGAAAACGACTCAACCTCTGACACATTTATCTCTCGTTCCCATGGTAAGTAACTAGCGGACTTATCGGAACAGCAATAAATTCCGTCATAGAATGCCCTCCTTGGTTGATAGTAAAAGTACCATTCCTCCTCTTTGAAAGCCCCGAACCAGATTGAACAGTAAACTGCGTCGAGTGTGATTAAAGATCTGAAAAAGACACTCACCTACTGCTATTTCGTAGAGGTGGATCCGGAATAAATAACTTTTCTTTCGAAGACCTAAGAGAATTCTCGACCCTCACGGCACGTCCAACAAGGAAAACTGATGCAAAAGTCATTCCCATAGGTCTCTGCTGCAGTCTACCTAGTGGATGGCTCAAAAGAAAATGTAAATTAAACATTCGATTAAAACTTCCGGTGAAATTACTCAACTTAGTCTTTAATTTCCACATCTTGCTGAGACACTCTTGTAAGTTCTCAACCACATTTGGTGAAAAAGAAGAATCTTTGAACCATAAAGCAAAAAATTGACCCCATATGGGCTACCTTTAAATAGATGTACCAAGTAAAAAACTAACATCTACTAACTACACTTGGCTACTTATTTAAATGTTAAAGTTCGTCAACCCTTCATTAATCTCAATAATCAGAAACTACGGAAAAGGTAATCAACCTATCAAAAAACCTCTTCAACACGAGAAAGCTAAAAGTGAACGTTATAGGAAGCTTTGCTGTCCTGATAAACCTACATATCAAATTTATCAAGAATTGTTTGCAATAAAACAAGAGAACAATGTATAGACTTTTAAAACACTGTATACGACAACGTGTGGGACGCGATAGTAGATACATGCGACGAATTGCAGGAGGTGGGTGTTATTAAATACAGTGAAAAAACAGAGGTGCAAAAAGAAAGCAAAGACAGTCCACGTTGTGTGTTTTGCGGAAATCTTGGTCACATAGTACTTGTAGAACCAAAATGAAGAATCAGGAAAACAAACAACATGCAAAAACAGCAGCTGTTCAGAATCAAAATAACTTGTAGCACAATTCCTTTAAATACTCTGGCTGAGGAACGCCAGGGTAATTCGTTCTTGATGTAGAAAAGCATAAACCACAACGCTTACGTTCTTCAATTTCAGCAGCATATTTAATGCGATTATAGAAGTAGGCATGGAATTAAGATCTGTTCTCCCATCTGAATATTGAACGGCAAAACAGTCGCTTACGCTGATTCCGATGCACAAGGAAGCATCGCAGATTAGTGCGTGTACGATTACTTGAAATGTTCGAATTACCCTTTTGAGGCATCCGAAGTGTCGTCAGAGTACCGTACCCTGATGGCATCGTTCGTCACGAGCGGATTCTCATAGCTCAAGTTAAGATTGGTGTCCTGAACAAATCTATCCATACTGATTTCACTATTTTACCCCACTATGTTAGGGGTGGATTTCTAGGAGAAGGTCACTATTATAATCAATCATAGGCTACAAGCTTGAAGGTTTTCAGATGATCCAAAAGAGTACGAATACGCACACCTAACATTACTCTTGGTGAGCTCAAGATTAATGAAGCTGCAAGATCAAAGGTACGACTTCATGAAAACGAAGGCGCTACTTTGACGTCCAGAGAGAAGAAGGGGCTTAATTCTCTCTTGGAAGAACACGAAGATATCTTTAAACCAGGGGAGTAATCGACCGATTGATCGAACACGTCGCTGATACTGGGGAGCGTTGTCCAGTATCCGACTACCAACGTACAAGAAGGACCTTATCATACAGGAATTAAACTCCACAGTAGAACAGGGGATAATAGAAAAGTAATGCTGGAATCTCTAAACAGTCGCTTAACCAGATGGGCACTTGAACTAAAAATCGAATGTAGTTTGTGACACCGTATCTCAACCACCATGTAGGCATAGAAAAGCAGACAGCTGTCATTTGTGTTTTGTTTTCGTCCCGATACCATTTTATAATGCCAGCGAAATAAGAAACAAGCAGTTAAACTATCAGAGAGGTGCATTTGAGAAGGACGTGGTTTTCTACTTTCAAATAGAAATTTGTACTGCTACGATCTAGATTCAGACGACGAAGGACCTCAGTAAGTGGTGCCATCGCGCAAGGGCTAGACTTTCATTCGTATATCACGATTCCAAAACCGCAGGACACTATGAAGTAGATAAGACAGTGCCGAAAATCTCCAAGGGTATTGTTTAACGGGTATGCGAAAATATATAGCAGAGCATATCTGAAACTGAATCGAGTACCAAAGATACAAGCCAAACGATATGAAACCAGCAAGACTTCTCCAAACACCAGCTGCATCTAAACGTTTCATTTTCGTTTGATCATCAACTTTGTCGTCGAAAAGCGATAAGACAGCAATTTCATCAGACAATTACCATAAGTGTTGGCAGAACTTGCTCCAAGCTGCATTTGAAATTGACTTATCAATTTCCTCGTACTTCTTCAAGGCTTTCTAAAAGCAAAACTCTTGATTCGACGCTTTCACTGCCAAACTGCATCCAAGCCAGGGTTATATTTACATAGGATGCCGCAATAAACAAGGAGACGCCTTGCAATGCCCGTTTGTCTTTCGCGCTGATTTTAAACTAGAGTTGCAGTAAACATATTTTCAAAGAATACATAGCCCTGGCCATCCATCTCGCTTGATGCATTGCACCAGGTGACCTGATTTTCAATTTCTATTTACGATCTCCCCCCGCCCCAAAAAGTATTATAGATAGTTCGATAAGCTCACTGTAGTCATCCCTCACAATAGATTTTTCCAGTTCGACCCAATCAAACTTAATGAGTTCGTTAATTTCTGTAATATTTAAATGTTTTTCCACAAAACCAGAACATGTTTGGATATTATCTGGATTGATATTTTCCGATTGTCTTTAAACTTTTTGAAAAATGGAATATCCGGGCTGCTAGTGATTTGATAAATTTTTGCTTCAAACACGCTTTTCGGAATGAGTTCGTAAACATGATGGCGGCAGGCAAAGGGTAACGGCCTTTTCCCAGTTTTTGTTCGAATTAGAATTGTTCCATTAGAATAACCTGTATTGGAAGCCGTCGAGTCGCAGCACTTCATTTGTACGTTGTCATTGAAGTCCCAATCTAGAAACGCTTTAGAAACAGCCAAAGCATCCTTTTTTGCTGACGAATTGTCTAATTTTGGCACAGCGAGAAGTTGTTTTTTGTCTTCATAAGTAATAACAATTAAAGGTTGTTCCAGTTGCCGAACGCACCATCAATTGATTTTTTTTCTGCATTAAATCCAATAAATTGAGAGGCACAGAAGAAATCAATTGTAACAAAACGACAAACAGTAAAATTCAGGTGAAAAATTAATAAGTATGGAGTGATAGATTAAGTCAAATAAATAAACCTTAAACAGTAGTAGGATAGTAGTGAAGGGTGATAAGGTTAGAAGTAAGTGGACGGTATCTGCCGCGACCTGACGGCGGTGTTGCCGCATTGTAAATAAAACCAGAGAGCGAGAAAAAGATCGGAGGTGAGACATCTTAACTAACGACGGAATCGATAGAAGGTAGACTTTCGACGGGTTGACTTTTTATTCCTAGAAATAATAATAAGAAAAATTATAAATAAGATGGCAAATATACTCAGGATAGAATCAATGTTCTAGCAATTAAATGGGAACATAGCGTAACTGCATGAAAAACTGAACAATTTGGAATTGGAAATGAAACAGATAAGGAAACAAAGTGTGAGGTTAATAGAACAAATGGCAAAGCATTAAGAAAGAATGGGAAAACTGAAAAGAGAAATTAGAAACAAGAATGTAATTATAAGGGAAGTTACCGAAGATGAATAAGAAAATATTGAAGGCAAAATTGAAAAGATAATAGAGGAAATAAGCATGAACACTGAAAAGGTAGAAGACGTAGATAAAATTAGAAGATTTGGTAAATACTCTCCTTAAAGAAAGAGGTCGATATTGCTGAGCTTTTTTAAAGAAAGTACTAAGGCGGAGATTCTTAAGAAAACAAAAAACCTAAAAGGTTCACAAATATAGATAGATGAAGATGATCCAAACAATATACAGGAAGAAAGAAAGCTGCTAATACCACAAATGAAAGAAGCCAGAAATAAGGGTTACCGAGCTTAAATTAAGTACAATAAACTAGTAATTGATAAAGAAGCAACTAAGACAACTATCAGGGAACGGAAACAAAAACCAAAAATGTCAAAGAACAAGAAGAAAGCAATAGCCAAAAGAGGACAGTAACTGAAAGATCTTTAAAAAGCTTAAATGAACAATTTAAAAAATAACGACAAACTAAATAAGATAGATAGGAAAATCCATTAAAAAATAGATCGAGCGAAGAAAAGGGAATTGAAGAAGGTATATGAACAAAACAATAATACGAAACCGCAAGGGAATAGATATAACAGAAAGAAAAATCAGCAGCAGCAATTGAGCACGAAAATAGCACGAAATATTTTTTTAGGAACATGGAATGTGAAGGGTATATACGACACGGGACTTCTAAAGCAGCTAGATAATTAGAGTGTACAAAACTCGGAATAGATGTGGTAGCCTTACAGCAAACGAAACTCAAAGGCAATTATTTAGTGGAGCTGAAAGATTATATACTATTTAAAGGTGGAGGTGAAAATAGATATTTTGGCACAGGTTTCCTAATAAACAAGAGTCTGAAAGCAACAGTAGTAGAATTACAATTAGTATCGGAAAGAATGTGTTACTTAAGGTACCAAAAAATCAGTCTGTTAAATATACATAAACCATCGGAAGATAAGTCTATAGGCATCAAGGAGTCGTACTATAATAAGTTAGACAAAGAATACGACAAAATTCCTGTATATGATTTAAAAGTTGTGCTGGACGATGCAAATGCATAGGTAAAGAAAAAGTATATCAATCGGTAATAGAAAAATTCAGCAAACATGACCTAATTTTGTTAAATGGACAATGGCTCAAGATTTTGCTAAAAAAAGAATTGAGAACAAAAAGCACGGATTTTCAGATAAAGGAGATCACAAAAGGACCTGGAGGTTCCCAAATGGAACTCACGTTAATCAAACAGACCACATTTTGATAAAAAAGGGCCAAGAGAAATGTATTAGTAACATTAGAAGTTACAGAGGCCCAAATGTGGACTCTAACCATTTTGTGGTAGGAATGAAAATGAAATTGATACTACCAGAAGAAAGAACTTAAGAAGTCAGAAAAATAAGGCTAAACGGATAGTAAGGTTAGGAAATCAAAAAGACAAGGGTGAATATAAGACAGTGCTTAACAACAAACTAGCTCAGGAACAGAAGATAGAAGATATTAAAGAAAATCGGCAAAGAATAAGGACAGTAATAAATAATTTAGGTATGGAGGCGAATTGCTAACTCAAAGAATGCATAAACTTGTAAAGAACATATGGATACATGAAAGGGTTCTAAAAGAATGGTCCAAGGCAATTTTATGCCCCATACTAAAAAAAGAGAGACGCCGCAAATTGTGAAAACTTTAGAGGAATGACAATAAGAAATAGACTCAGTGATAAGATGGATGAAATAGTCAGAGAATAATAGGCAAGTTCCAGTTCCAGTTCCAAATTTTTCTTTTAAAAAAATTACAAGCAGAAAGTTGTGAAAACCAAGAAGAAACAAGCGTGATTTTTATAGATTTTAAACAGGCATATGATAAGACTATAAGAACAGAACTGTCCAGAGCACTAACAAAGCTGGGAATCCAAAAACAAATTATCGACATGGCCCGATTGACTCTGACTCATACGGTAAACAAAGTGAGAGGTAAAGGGAAACTTACTGAAAGTTTACAAGTGAAAGGTGGTTTACGATAGGGTGACCCGATATCCACAATCTTATTTAACATCGCACTGAAGAAAGTACTGAGGGACGCTAAATTGAACAGAACCAGTCTGCTGTACCATTAGAAACACCAATGCCTGGTATATGCAGACGATATCGCAATTGTTTCTAGAGGGAAAACAGAACTGAGAGAAATAGTGAAAAGACTTGCAAAATCGGCACAGATGGTGGGTTTGGCTATTAACGAACAGAAGACAAAATATATGAATTGGTCCAAGAAGCAGCTTGTAATGGGAAGATCGTTTAAGGTAGAGATAGAAGAAGGTAAAAGTTATCGCTTTGAAAAGGTGGAAAATACAAGTACCTAGGAGAAACGGTCACAAGAAATCTGGGAAGTCAAGATGAGATACAGGCAAGACTTACGGCGGGGAATAAATGCCTATACTCCCTACAACGTGTGTTTGGCAGTAAGCTCATATCAAGAAGGGAATTGGGACCTTTGCATGTGAAATCTAGACCCTTAGACAGCCGGATATAAAAATAATCAAAAGGTGATAAAGGAAGGTCCTGAGGAAAATGTTTGGATTAAAGAGGACTGAACATAACTGGGAACGACGAACAAACCAAAAA
>VTPC01001226.1:0-67299 GCA_011009095.1 Ignelater luminosus
CAACAGAGGAGCCAGATGTGTCAAATGTGCCAAAAAACACAATACCACTGACTGTAGGATAACATCAGAACAATAACCAAAGTGTGCGAATTGTTTGATAAAGCACCCAGCTAGTTAAAGTGGATGAGAGGTAGCTATAACCTTTCAAGCAAAGAAAGATAGAAGGCCAATAGTGAACTAGAAAAAGCCTGCAAACTCTCACCATACAATTAGCAATAATAGAACTTTTGCTCAAATGGTTAGAGACACAGCAGCAAAAATCGCAGAAATAAGTTACAAAGCAACCAGTCAGAAAATACTACCCATGAGTTTTCACTGACTCTAATAACCAGAACGGACTCGTTTTCTGAAAGGCTATAGAAACCTACTTTACAATTGCGTGTTATGTTAAACTCAGAGACTATAGGTTTTTTGCGCTATCCATTTATCTAATGCAGCAAGAGGAGAGAGTGCCATAATAGTCAAAAACGATATCTTCCATTTTGCAGAAATAAATAGCCAAAAACCAGAAAACCAGGCAACCATTATTGTCACAGTTACAAGAAAAGGAAGAATCACTGTAGCTGCAATATATTGCCATCCGAAGCATCATCAAAAAAACTATTCTAATTTATTAAGAAAATTGGGCAATAGAATTGGCGGAGACTTTAATGCCAAAAATACAGTTTGGAGCTGAAGGTTTACTACAATCAAAGGCAGAGAATTGCACCGCTCTGTTGCCCTCTTTTTCGATTTAGTATGTTGTGCTCTAAATAAATATATTTTATGCCTTATTTAAAACAAAAAACCCATTCTTTTTTGGCATTGTTTTAAAAAATTGTGGACTTTACCCGTAGAGTGTTTAGAATGGATTAGCATTTAAAATAAGTAGATGATCTGCTTTACCACTTTCCATTTTAACTTCCTCATCCAATCTCGAAAAAAACTTGAGTTTTTTTATTCACTTTACCTCATTTGACGGTAATATCACACTATGAAATATTATGACGTATTTCAGAAACAGCCTGTATATAAACTAACCTTTTTGTTTTTCAAATTTAAGTTTAACGTTAATATTTTTGTTTTTGTTATTGTTCGAATCAACTCTGTCGAAGAAAAATGCAAACTAAAAATTATTAGTACAGGTCTACACATAACTTTTATCTAACTTTATTAGATGTGCATATATAGAGTAATTTCTATTAAATTATTTATCAATTTATTTAGTATATTCCACACACTTACTATTTCGGAATAGCAGTTGGTCTTCTACCAAGAACAAACAGTTTTGTAGAAAAATAAAAAAATTTAATTTCATCTTATATTGTCCATTTTAATTAAACGCCTGAAACCTTTATTGGTCAAGTTTCCAGTTATAAACATTACTGATTCCCTAAAAAATGCAAATTGTTTTAGTTTTATTACAAATCAGTTACTATTTTATAACAACCTTTTTAGTGGACATCCTGAAGAATATTCCTGTTGCACAATATTTTGTTAACCTATAAGTAACGTAATAGTCACGTTACTCAAACTGAAAATGTCGATCACACACTAGGTAGTGTTTGCAACAAATGAATATACATCAAGTTTTGCTTAGGTAACGGCCTTTAGTTTCATAACATTTTATGTTACATCTTTTAAAATAAGAAAATTATATTTTCCTGAAATTGCCAGAAGCAGCTCTAAAATTATTATTAACATTTTTATTGCATAATATGCTCTCAGAAACTGAAATTTTTTGTACGAAAACAATTTTTATGCGAAGGAAAAGTAGCAGCGGATTATAATTTACATTCTTGGGACAAATAATTTCCTTTTGTTCATTGGTGGTGTCTTTTTTTGTACAGTGCTGGCAAGGACGTTCAAAATTAGTTTTTAGTATTATTTAAACTGCCCGAATTGTTTTCATCAAGGAAATGCAGGTTCGGGATAAAATAGCTTTGAATGAGTAGCAGCTAACAGTTGATGGACATCGATTACATACAGTGCTTACGTACGAGGGCGCTTCAGTAAGTACCCGTGCTTGACGACAGAAGGCGTTCCTGAGGGAAGTTGGTGTTATCATCGTGTGCTGCCATCTATCAAACGACGGTATAACAAATTGCAGACTGATTGATAGGTTAGTTTGGATTTGCAAGCCATTTGAGTAAGACGTGTTTCGTGATTTTAGCTAAGATGGAAAAAGAGCAGTATCGTTCGGTAATTCGCTTTCTGTTTTTGGATGGGAAAAAATGCGAAAAGATAAAAGCAAAGTTGGATGCTGTTTATGGGGACACTTTGCCATCTATGACCACAGTTAGATATTGGTTCAACGAATTTAAACGTGGGCGAACATCCGTTTTTGATGAGGAGCGACCAGGACGCCCGGCAGACGTGGTTACCGAGGAAATCATTCAAAAAGTCCACGACATGATTCTCGCTGATCGACGAACGAAAATGCGTGAAGTAGCAGAGGCCGTAGGTGTGTCGACCGGAACGGCAATTAATATTTTACATGATAAGTTGGCGATGAAAAAATTGTCGGCGCGATGGGTGCCGCGATTGCTAACGGTGGACAACAAGCGGATGCGGCTGTTAACTTCGAAGCAGTGTTTGGAGCAATTTAAGGGAAATCCGAAGGAGTTTTTGCGTCGAGTTGTCACCGTTGATGAAACCTGGATTCATCATTACACACCAGATACTAAGCAACAATCAAAACAATGGATTTCTCCCGGTGAATCTGCTCCAAAGAAGGCGAAGATGGTTCCATCGGCCGGAAAGGTCATGGCGACGATTTTTTGGGATGCGAACGGCGTCATTCTCATGGATTTTTTAGAAAAAGGAAGAACGATCACTGGAAAATACTACAGTGAGTTATTAGACAGCTTCGACAAAAAATTGAAGGAGACACGGCCGCATTTGGCGAAAAAGAAGGTGCTGTTTCACCACGATAACGCACCAGCACATTCTTCCGGAGTTGTCGCCGCCAAACTGCATGAATTGCGTTATGAATCGCTGCCGCACCCCCCGTATTCACCCGATATGGCTCCCTGCGACTTTTTCTTGTTTCCTAACATGAAGAAATGGCTCGCGGGAAAAAAATTTAGCTCAAACGAAGAAGTCATCGCCGAGATAGAGGCGTATTTTGGAGAGTTCGACAAATCCTATTTTTTGGAGGGATTAAAAAAATGGCAAGAACATTGGGAGAAGTGTATATTTCTAAAAGGAAACTATGTTAAAAAATAAAAAAAAAATTTTGAAAAAAATTGTGTATTCATTTCTAATACGGGTACTTATTGAACCGCCCTCGTAAAGTAGTGTGCATAAATTCTTTAAAAATTCTGGAACGACCTTTTAGGAAAGACGCTCGGACGAGTCAATTTTTATTTTCAACTGCACAGTTTTTTAAACATACAGGGTGAGTCATATAGGAGGTCATCAAGGTTTTTTTAATGGCAACCCCTGTAATTATGGGTATAGGTATAAGAAAATTTTGAAGAAAAACGACACGTCTGAGATACATCGTTTAAAGCGGTGTTGATTCAGTAGTTATCATTCGCAAAGTCAAGTGCTGCAGAATTCTACCAGTTGCATTTAACAAAACACAAAACAAGGTAACGTGAAACGATGAGGTTAGCGCGGCATATATGGAATCTGTAAACAGGGATAACGCCGATAGCGGTGTTGTTGAGTGGTAATTATTTTCTTTAGCGAGAGTCATATGAGTTTGGTAAGTGTCCGAAAAAAGGACTATAAGAGTACTGCAAGTGAGGAAGAAAGCCCAAGCTGAAGTTCAGCGGCTGAGAAAGAGGGAATTAAGATGGACGAGGGTAAACGCCTGGTCGTGAACAAATAGCCAAAAAGGGCACAAAATCAAAAAGAACACAGCAAAAGGAGCAAGTAATATCGGGAGACATGGAAGAAATGAAGAAAATGATGAGGACTGTAATGCAAGCAATCAATGAACTGGAAGAGGGCCAGAAACAATATGAGATTAGGGAACACAAAGTTTTTCTTCTTCATACGATGGAGAAAGAAAAAATTAGAAACAATGTTGTAATCACAGAGCTTTGTGTCGACACAGAGAATAAAGCTGTGATAAAAGAAGGGGCTAAAACTTTTATTAAAGAAAAAATGGAAATAACTACGAAAATCAAGGATTTACGAAAATTAAGTCCAAAAAAGCCGTCATGGAAATAGAAAACTTTGAGGAGAAGATAGAAGTGCTCAAAAACAAGTACAAACTGAAAAATCTAAGAACTTACATTTATTGATAGTGACATGACGAAGACTGACAGGGATATCCAGGCACATATAAGAAAGAAAGCCAAGGCCATAGGATCAAAGAAAAAATCGGTAAAAATAGCTTACAAACAAGTAATTGTGAACGATGTGTTATGGAAATGGAATGATAAAAAATAGGAGTTAGTTGTCGTTACTGGGGAAAACAAAAATTCAAAAAAATGACTGGCGAAAGTCAGCAGGGCGGAAAAACTAAGACGGACAAGGCAATGCATAAAGACACGGGCCAAAATGTAAACAGTAGAAATAATAGTGAGAAAAATAAGAAGGTACAAAGGGATCAAAACAGGATTAGGAAGAAAGTAGCAGTTAGAAAGGGAGAGGTGAAAAGTAATACGGAAAAAATGGGCATAGACCCAGTGAGAAACAACAGGGGAAAAACTCAAGACTTGGAAAATGGGGGTATGGAATGTGCAAGGTTTAAATGGAAAAGAAGAAGAAGAATTAATACGAGAATTTGAAAAACCTAAATTTAAAATTCTAAGGATAACAAAGACAAAAACAAAAAAAATTACATTGGGAAAAACCAGACAGACTGTGCAGGTGCTGGAGTGGGGATAATAATCCACAAACACCTAGTACTATATGTTTGTGGATAGAAGCTTATCTCAGAGAGGTTAATAACGATGGAGTAGCGCAAAGGCAAAGTCGACAAAGTAACTATTCTGGTGGTATACGGGCCGTCCGAAAACGAACCCAAGATAACTAAAAATGAATTCCAGGAATTTATGCAGAAAGTAAAAGACCGAATAAACCAGAAGGTAATTATAATGAGCGACATAAATGAAAAAGTAGGCAGAAAGGAGGAACAGTGTTACTTGGTAGGAAAGCTCGGAGAAGAAACCAAAAATGTTAATGGTAAAAGAATAATAGAGTTCTGCTTACATAATGGTATAATATAATAGTGAACACACACTATGAACATAAAGACCTACACAGGTTTAGAAGGGTTATGGAAAGCAGAGAAGAAATATCTATAATTGATTTACCTAGTACTGGTGTTAAGAAAAAGCAGAACATTGATAAACGATGTTAAGGTAAAAAAAGGTAGAGAAATTGGTAGTGATCACTACCTAGTGGAAATTAGCATAAAAGAAACCGGCACGCAACTAGATGAAAAGGCAGGAACTAACAAAGAATGTGAGCAAGTCACCATAAGCACATACAAGCTATTGAAAGAAAGTAACAGAAGAAAATTTGAGGAACTGCACGGTGTGGTGGAACAAGAAATTAACACGAGAAATAAAAATCAATCGAAGTGATACCATAAGAGGAAGGAAAATTGCAGGAAATATAAGGAGCAAAGGAAGAAAGTGAAGGAAAAAGTCGCTCAAGCAAAGAAAAAAGCTTGAAAAGATTTTGGAAATAAAATGCAAAAGTTGCTATTTAGAACCCTAAAGAACATGAGCAAATGTAACAAAGAAAAGGTACAATGGCTAGAAGACAAGGCTGAAAACCTACTTAATGAAAATACAGAAATAGTAGCCAGATGGCAAGAATATTTTGTGAAAGTATTCAATGGTACAGAGAAGGAAGCAGAGGAAATTGGAAATGGCAATGAAGAAAACAAAGACATTGAAGAAACACCTATGGATATGGTAATAACAATGGAAGAAGTAGAGAAGGCTATCAACTGACTGAAAAACGGAAATGTTGAAAGGTATGGGTGAAAATTGTAAACATTCCATAAAATCATTAACACGGCGTGGAGTAAGGAAAAAATTCCAAAGGAAAGAAGTAAGAGGAAATGCGACAATTACAGGGCGATCTCGATACTGCCCACGGGAAGTAAAGTATACAAAATTATGCTAGAGAGAAGACTGAGGGAAATAATGGAACACTTATTAAGCGATAGTCAATGTGGTTTCAGACCAAGGAGAAGAACCACAGACTTACCATTCAATCATACAACAAGACCGCAGTATATACGTACGTGGGATTTATTACCCTGCAGATGGCTTTTGATAGCACCCCTAGGAATAAAATTTGGAAAATCTTGGAGGAAAGAGGTGTTGACAAACAATAAATAATGAGAAATACAATCAGAATCAGCAAGGCGCAATCAACAGGATTTATAAATACTAAAGAAGTCAGGCTACGTGGAGTGCTGAGTCCTTTACTATTTATAACACTAATGGATGAGATCGACAAAAAGAGACCTCTAAAGGAAGCTGCAAGTGTGAGACAGAAAAGTTAAGAATTCCGAAATGAAGATAAATGTAAACAAAACTGAAGTAATGGTAATTGGAAAGGCAGAACATGAAGTAAGTGTTAAATTGGAAGGCAAAACGATCAGTCAGAAGGGCCATTTTAAATACTTGGTATCGATTATCTGTGACAAGGAAGGAACTGAAAAAGAAATTGATGCAACAATCCAAAGTGCAAACAAACTTTTCTATGCCCTCAACAAATCGTTTATTAGAAAAAATGAAGTAGTGAAAAGAGAGCCTAAAATATTTAATTGCAGGAATGCGGGATGAGGTACTTAAAGGCAGCTACGGAAATAATAAGCAATAAGAGATGCCCTCGGTGGCAGACATAATTGAACAAAGGCAAATAATAACAGACAGGTCAAAGCTTTGTGGAAGACAGTAGTAGTAGGGAAACGGAGAAGAGGTATGTAGACCCAAGAGAACGTGGAATGATGGAATGGTGAGGGTGTTGCAGAAGAGGAACCTGGGCTGAATCAAGCAGAGATACTAGCGAATGGATTATGTAAGTAAGTCTATTATAATTATAATTAATTGCATTCAAGAATGCTAATCTAAACGCAAAGAACTAAAATATAAAGGGTGTCGATTCCGATCGACTAATCGATGGTTAGATCATTTTTAATAGAAAAAATGTTGGTTAAAACTAAGAAAGATTTGTAAACAGTTTTGTTTACATAAATTTCGTTGTAGAAAATAGAAGATAAAGACTAACATTCTTATCTGTAATAATAATTATATTTAAAGAGCGACTTTAATTTATGCACATGAAGGTTTTTAAACTTTATATACTAAAAGTTATAAGAATTTTTGATAAATCTGTTTGTTTTTAATTTCTAAACTTTAAACTTATAGAGAAAAACAAAGGCAATATTTTGATGTTACTCATTCGGAACTATTTTATCGGAAATCTACATATCTCTGATGTAAACAAAAACTTCTTAACATTTCTTCCAATCTAGGCAATTCAAATAACATTAAAAACTAATTTTCAACGTCATTACCTGTATTGAAAAATAAGATCACTATCAATATATAAAATTAGAATATTTATCTGAAAAACTTGAGTTTATAAGCTGATGGCACCGCTTCCCCCTTCACATAGTAATTGCTTTGTGCAAAGTATTTTAGTGTGCGAGAGCATACTATACTATAACAATGTTGATAATAATTTTAGAATTGCTTCTGGCAATTTCAGGAATGCTTTCAGTAAGAAACTTTATCTATTTATTTTAAAAAATAGAAAATATTATGAAACAAAATGGCGTTACCCAAGCAAAACTTACTTTGCTCTTTTGTTACAAATACTACTCTGTAATAATCTACATTTTCAGTTTGAACAACATGACTATTCCATTACTTTTGAAAGGGTGGGAGTGTCTAAATACAATAAGGAATACTTGAGGTCCGCTAAAATTGTTACCTTTAAATATAATCGTACACAAGCAGCATGTAATGGAACGTTGGATCTTCTAAAAGATTTAGGAAATGATATAGAGGTGAGAATTCTTTCAGACAGAATATTGTTCGTATATACAAAAAACAAAATTGTAGGTCATTGCTCAGGGGTTTACGTTTTTAAGTAACGAATATCGAACATTCCCAATTCATTTCGGCTTGAACCTCTGTAACGCTATTAATGCAAATGATTTTGGACTAGCAACTATTGTGCAAGACGGATATTTTTCAGGATGTCCACTGAAAAAGGTACCATAAAATAATAATTGATTTGAAATAAAACTAAAATAGTTGGCACTTTTCAGGGAGTCATTAATCTTTACAACTGGAAACCTGACCAATCAAGATTCCCGCCACATATTCCAAATGGGCAATACAAATTTGAATTACAGTTTCTTTATTTTTCTACAGAAGTGCTTGTTCTTGAAGCTTATGGCACGGTCAGCCGTCCCTTAGGTAGAAGACACTAACTTCTATCCCAAGAAAATATTTGTGTGGCACTTAAGAAGATTGATTGATAATTTGATAAAAATGAATTTGTATATGCACTCCTATAACTGTATCCTGTGTATTTTTAAAAGTTGAATAAAAACTATGTGTGGCCTAAAGTCTGTTTTAATTCACATTTTCCTTACATCCTTGAACCTTTCGACTTCTGTATGATGATAAACGTTGCTGATAAGATTATGGTAGATTACCTCTTGGTAATTTGTACGGATCATTTAACTCGAGATCATATCCTGCTGGATTTATGTTTATATAGCATATTTTATTGGTGACCTATCAGTTTCTTAATTCTAAATGGTATAAGTAGAACTCGTAACCTTTTATCTCTTGTCTATAGGATACTATTAATGTGCTTTCCTCCGTACAGCAGCTTCTACATTGGTGACACTTAAGACAAGATTTTTAAGAAAATTTTGAAATAATTGTTCCCTTAAAAAACAGATCAGATAGTTAATGACTATAATATTTAAAAATAAATTTTAAAATACTAATGATCATGAAGTTTATCTGAGAAGCAGGGCTAATTTAGATAGTATCGCTGTATTTTCCCTGGTATAAAAAAACAAGTCAGAAAACCATTTGGTCTGTGAGCTTTGAACGTTTCAAAATCGCGTTTAAAATGCTTATAATTATCTACCTACTTGTCCTGCTTCCAGGAACACTTATGGTAAGAAAAAACCCAAGTTGCGAAAAAAACAAAAATTTAATTTTTATTTTATTTTATTAGTACGAACAAAATGACTATTTTATCGAATTTAAGAGATTAGAAGTGACAACTTTTAACAAGAAATATTTGAATATGGCTAAAATCACCACTTTCAAATACAATAGAACTCAGACGGCAGTGAACTGCTTTTTTGATGTGGCAGTTGAGTTGGGTTTTGATGTTGAGGTATTGCAACCAAACCTGCTGTAATGTTTTACAAAAATTAATTTGATTGTTTTAGATAATTGCTCAAGCCTACACGTTTTTAAGTAATGAGTATCGGTTATTTCCACTACGTCTAGCTTTTAACTTATGCGAAGCTCTAAATAAAAATGAATTTGGCTTAAATACAGTTTTCCAGCATGGTAATTTTACTGGATGTCCCATAAAACCAGTAAGTATACTCTACGATATATGTTTGGCCAGATTAGATTTAATAAACAATTTTGCACATCTATGAAAATATTAATCAGCTATAAATATCAATTCTTTTTTATTAATTAGCTTCGATATGTCATCAACAAATGGGTTCCTGATCAAAAAAAATTTCCACCATACATACCAAACGGTGATTACAGGATATATCTCGAAGTAATGCATTCTACTGTGGAAATAGCAACTGCTAATTTCTATGGTATTGTAAGTCGTCCACTAGGTAGACGCCACTAATAAAGTGAACCGGGGCGTGAGAAATATTACCAAGAATATTTCAAAATCTGACTCCCTATTTATGTTAATTGCAAATATGAATTTTTGTGAATAAAATATAGAAAAAAAAATAATCCTTTTTTGTTTGTTGAGATTGTATCACTGTTTTGTGTAATTATAACACTTCCAAGTTATAAAACTGGTTTTTTGTTGTAAATAAATATAAGATAGTTCGCAGTTCTTTTTTTCTTCTTTCTGCATTTTCAATGAAGAAGATTGTAAATCATTATTTTATTTTCAGTGCTAAAATAGTTTATTAATACAAAAGTTTTACATTTAACTCACAAGAAGTTAAAGAATATCACAAACAATTTTGTGCTTCAGTGGTTTTGTAATGTCAACTAATGGCGTACAGATTGCTCTGTATAGCTATAGAGATAACAATATTGTAAATTTTGTTTACATATGATAATATATTATTTATATTATATATTATTTTGCAAAAACAGTAGATTGTGGCACTAACTAAAAAGCAAATTTTGGGTCTTACCTCTACGTTATTTACAAAATCAGTTGCCATATTAAAATTTGCGTGTAACGTATCACCCCTTGTTGCGGTGATATACAGTGTGTCCGAAAAGTATTGAATATCCTATATATCTCAGTAAATATGCATTTTATAAAAAAATGTTTCCTATAAAAGTTGTTTAGTGTTTAGTTTTACATTACAGGGCAATACCAAATAACTATTTTTTAAAAAAACAAAAGCGCAACGAATAATGCTTCAATTTTTTTTAATGGGAAGGTATCCCTTCATTGTACTCATTTGATAGAGAATGTTTTTCTCTTTTCAATGATGTAAAACTTTGATACACTTGCATAAGTAAATTTTGATTAAAACGCAAAAAATTGTTTGAATAACGTTTCAAAGTCTATTTATTCATCTGTTACCTTTCCAGACGCGGTCTTTTAAATTTTCAATATCATTTAGTCACACTATAGTCGGTGTGACACACTTGTTTGTTGCAGCAATTGAATGCATCGTAGAAATGTCAATTACTAACCGAACTAAAGCGAAAAGTTATTTGTTTAATTAATTTAAGCATTTTGATTAACGTGAGGATAACAAAGTTACAAAAATACGACTTGCTATGGATCATTTATCAGAAAAACATCGTATCGAAATTTTAATGATGCTGGGATATGGAGACAGAAGGAGAACACAGGAGGAAGTTTGCAATTTGTTTAATAGCGTGCACCCCGAGTACCATATTTCTCAGTCTACTGTAAGTAAAATTTTGCATAAATTTCATGGGACGGGTTCTGTCAAAGATCGTCCAAAAACGGGCAGACCTAAAGCTTTAAATAATGAACAACGTGATAATATAATGTTGGCTGTCGTGGAAAATCCACATGTTTTTGTTCGACAAATTGCTCGTGAACATACTTTGAAGAAATTCACTACACACAATGTTCTAAGAAAGGAGAACTGACATCCGTATAAACCTTGTATAGTTCAAGAATTATTAAATGATGATTTAGATCGAGGATTGCAATTTTGGGAAGAAATAACAGGAAAATGTAAATGTTCATAAAAATATCCTCTTCAATGATGAGGCAACGTTTTGTTTAAATGGTAACATTAGCAAACAAAACATGCGCTACTGGTCTTCGCTAAATCCTGGCTGGTATGTAGAAGAGCACACCCAATATCAGCAGAAAGTCAATGTCTGGGTAGGAATTATTGGAACCCAAATTTGGGACCTTTTTTTTATAGAACATAATTTAACAGCGGATGCTTATCTAGATTTTTTAAGATTTGACTTAGTTCCTGCTTTAGCTGCTCTATTTCCTAATGAATTAGATCCAGATGTATCCCATATATAGACATTTACATTAAATCTAATTTAACACTACATGAACTCAACAACATAATAAAACCGAAGCGAACGCTGGCTTATTACCAAGGAGTGGTATCAGTTAGTTGATACATCATGAAAAGAATCGGTGACGTGATCGTGCCAGCGGTGGAGTATTTACCAAGTATTATATCAATGTACCTAGCATGAGCGATGTACTATGTACACATGCATATAATAAAGAGAAAATCTTGTTTACAGAAACCACTCGAAAGTAAGATCTAAAATCTTCAAAAGGAACTATTGGCAAGAAGCTAGCAAATTAAAATTTCTGCACAAAAAGATAACTAAGAGTTGTTCTAATAGTTTTAAATATTAACTTTTAACTTAATTTTAACGAAAACCAAAAATTCCGAAATGAAGTTGAAGTTGAGCACGTTTAATAAACGATTTAATGTCTTTGTGTATTTTTTATTTAAATATGTAAAAGATTTTAACTTGGTAGCAAAGGTCCGTGGTTGAATGGTTAAATTGTTAAAAGATTCAAGACGAAATCAGAAGTTGAATATAAAATTATTTGTTGGAAGCGGTGAAAGTTCAAACATAACCTAAGAAAAAAAAGTAACGAAAAAAGGCGAGCAATGTTAAGCGATAAGAAGGACGATATTTTACTACAAATGTTTGATGGTACAAACTACGACAAATGGAAATTTATATTGAGTCTATTTCTTGAAATGAAAGAATGCAATGAAGTTATTTTATATACGAACAAAAGCCGAGCACAATCACAGAAGACGGTTGGAAGAAAAAAGAAATAAAAGCTAAAAATCATATTGTTAACACCATTACAAACACACAATTGGAATTAATTATCTGAGAAACGTTTTGTTGAATATTTAAAATTAATGCAAAATCAAACAGGAAAGAAAATAAATGAAACTCATTGTGATAATGGCCGAGAATATATAAAAAAAGATTTCTTTAGACTAGCTAAAGCAGAAGGCATTTGTTTACGAACTGGTGCACCACATACCCATGAATTAAATGGTGCCGCAGAGAGGTATAATACGAGGGTGGTCTGAAAAGTTTCCGACCTCAACGTGAAGATGGCAGCACTCGTAAATAAAAGCTACTGAATTTCGTTGTTCATCTGTTGACAGTTACTCACCAAAGTTTCAGCCATTTTGGACGCGCAGTTTTTATGTAACAGCCGTTTGAGTGAGTTGATGTGAGTTTTTTTTGCGAAAATGGACAAAATCGAGTATCGAGCTGTCATTAAATATTTGTTTTTGAAAGGCAATACGCCTTCGCAAATAAAAGATGAGTTGTATTCTGTGTATGGGGACTCTGCACCATCATTTACACCACGGTGAAATTTTGGGCTGCTGAATTTAAACGTGGCCGTAAGAGCTTGGGAGACGATGAACGTTCGGGACGTCCAAAAACTGCAACTACCGACGAAAACATCGCCAAAGTTCACCAAATGGTGCTAGACGACCGCCGAATTAAAGTGAGAGAGATAGCAGAGGTTATGAACGTGTCAAAAGAACGTGTTTGTCACATATTAAATCAACATTTTGGGCATGAGAAAGCCGTCCGCGCGTTGAGTGCCGCGTTTGCTCGCATTAGACCAAAAACGTGTTCGAATGAATATTTCTAACGCTCTTTTGGCGCAGTTTAGGCCAAATAAATCCGAGTTTTGGCGCCGATTAATTACTGTAGATGAAACTTGGATATACCATTATACGCCCGAAACAAAAATGCAGTCCACTGTTTGGCTTCAAAAAAAGCAAAAACTGTTTTTTCGGCTGGGAAAGTGATGCGACTGTTTTTTGGGATAGTCATGGAGATATTTTAATCGATTATCTTCAAAAAGGAAAAACCATTACTATGCATCATTACTTGACAAGCTGAAGGCAGAACTTGCGAAAAAACGGCCACATTTGCAGAAAAAGAAAATCCTGTTTTACCAAGACAACGCACCGTCTCATACCTCAGCGGTTGCCATGGCGAAAATCCACGAATTACGGTTTGAACTGCTTGACCATCCGCCTTACTCACCAGATCTAGCCCCAAGCGACTTCTTTTTGTTCCTTCATCTAAAAATTGCGCTCGGAGGACAAAGATTTTCGTCAAATTCGTGAACAATTATTTTTCAGAGAAAAATGCCTAGTACTATTTGGACGGGTTACAGAGATGGGAGCATCGCTGGGAGAAGTGTGTAGAGTTACAAGGAGACTATGTTGAAAAATAAAAAAAAAATTTCAGAAAAAATGTCTTGTATCTTTGTTAGGTCGGAAACTTTTCAGACCACCCTAGTAGAACCATTATGAATCGTGCTCGTTGTTTGTTTAGTGAGGCCAAAATTGATAAGAGTTATTGGCCAGAGTGTGTATATATATTCGAAATCGACTGCTTGCTAATACAAAAATGAGAAAAACTCCGTATGAAATATTTTTTAACAAAAAACCTGACTGGTCAAATTTATATTTATATGGAAGTACAGCATTTCTTAGGATTCCTGATAAGTGTCGTTGTTGAAAATTGGATTCAAAGACTGTCGAACGTATTCTAGTTGGTTATACTGATACAGGTTACAGAATATTAATAAATAATGAAGTCATTATTAGCCGTCATGAGCAATTTATTAAAAAACATACAAAATACAGTAGGTTTGAAGGTAATGAATGCACAGAAGATACAGATGAACACATCCAAGATTTGATTATCATGTAATTTAGGTGGACTACTCAAATGCTTCAGTGCCTGAAAGTTATAAAAAAGCTGTTAACTGTCCAAAAAGCCGGGAAGATAATGAAACCTGGTCTTTGGTTGATCAGCCCTTAAAAAAAATATTATTGAAGTTAAATGGATTTATCGAATTAAGTCAAATGGTAAATATAAAGCACGTGTTGTAGCTAAAGGTTTTCAACAGTCATACGAGCGGAGAATTTTTTATGTTACTTTGCAGTTGTAGTGTAAAAGCAGAGTTTTTTAAGCATAATTGTGGGGTCGTTTTTTGCGTTAGCCGCCTTCAAGTTCTTAATTGTGTCTTTGTACACATTTCCTGTTATTGCACACCCTTTCGGCATATACTCAATTAAGAGAATAACCTCCGCGTCCCAGAAAACAGTGGCCATCATTTTTCCCGCAAAAAATTGCGTCTTCGCCTTCTTGGGAAGTGGAGAGCCCTTGTGCAATGCAAAATTCTATATAAAGCAGTCAAATTCTCCTCGCAAGTTTGTTGTCTACACAGTTTCTGTTCGGGACTGAGCAGCTTGTGAATCCATTGTGCCGACTCTTTGCTCATTCCTAAATCTTTGTGCAGAATTTTAAAAGCCCTCGTTTTTGATATTCCTATTTCTCTAGAAATAACTGAAACTTTTACTCGGCTGTCAGTCAATACCAAATCTTCAACCTTGTTGATGATTTCTTCAGTTCGTGCTTCCAGAAGTCTACCACACTTTGGGTCATCATTAATGGATTCCCCACCCCTTCTGAACTGCTTGCACCAATATTTCACTTGGAAATAAGATGGGTTACTTTCTTCATACACTGCCACCATTCTCTCATGGATATTCTTCGGGCCACTGCCTTCCTTCGATAGAGATTTTATGACGCTTGTGTGTTCAAGTTTCAAATCACTCATTTACGCTTTCTAAAACTGATATAAAAATGCCAAATATTAAGCAATTGAAACGAAACTTGGAGATGACACTATAAAATGTCACAGAAACTTAACATAAGAAAATTATCGCGATAGTGTATTGTTTTCATGGCTAGGTAGATAACATAGAAAACTTCCTCGTATTAATTGCCGGTGGCAAAACTGAATACATTGGAGGTTTTGCAATCTGCCGCTTGTAATAAAGGCTGGAAAACTGAACAAATGGAAAAATTAAATCTACCCTCCTAATAATTACGAAACAAAAAATGCTTTGCTCATCTAGCTGCAGACGCCGATTTTTTTAATCCATTCTAGAATGTCATCTAGATAGATGCCTCAGAATTTTGTAGATTCTGTGGCTGAAACTGTGATACTAACATTAACATTCTCTCTTGAATTTGTTTCTATATTTTTCTTTTATTATTAAAGTTAACTTATTGGCATCTGCTTAAGTGATGACTTTGTTGTCATTTTCATACTTTTCTAGTTGCAAATAAAAATGATAAAAAATTAATGCTTTCTTCTATTTATGAATAATATTTTCTCTCCAAATAATTTTCCTTCCTAACTAAGCTAACCGTAGTACTTAAGTTTTGATTTTGAAGTTACTTGTAGTTTCTAATTAACCATTAGTATGTTCATTAAAAGGCAATCACATACCACTTACTCAAAATATAATTAGTGAAAGCCTTTACTACCCTATACCTACCCTAATGTCTCTTCGAAGCTCGCTAACTAATCTATAATAACGGCAAGAAAGCTGTTAGTTCACGGCAAGATAACTAAATAAACAAAGTTTTTCATTTGTTAATGTACTAGACACTAGCTTTAAACGTAATAGAGTTTTCTAAGCAAGCAACAACGGAATTTCTTTTCCGGGAAAACTTTATATAACTCATTCAGCATACACTTTCGCCCTTAAATATATTTAAGACGGAAAATCTTTAGTAATCTTTATGGATTTCTGACCTTATACAACAAACGAAGTTAGAAAACTTTTCAGGGAGAAACGCACGTGCGTGTCCCATATGTGTTACAAATTTTGCTTATTCCCAATGGTTAAAGCAAATTTCGTAGTGCGAGTAGCATACTAATCAACCCCTGGGATCCCTTTAAACACATAAATAATTGATAGCCGATAACTAATGCCCTCGGATTTACAGAAATTTGACTACTCTGATATAGCAGATGATGGAAAGCAATTTCTGCGATTACATTTGTAAGCTTGCAGTGTTGAAATTCTCAAGAATATATACTTAATACCAAACTGCAATTTCTTTAGATATTATTTTTGTTAATTTGTTACAAGGAATAAAGACGATGCAAATACAATAAAAATCTAAAAAAACGGATGCGATGAAAGTTCATTTTTGTTAAAATGACAACAAAAGTAGTAGTGCATTAGTTCTATCAGAGTTTTTTTTTACAGTATTTGCTCTCAAAATACAAAAATACTTCTGCATCGATAAATATGGACCTTATTATAATCCAAAATGAAAACGTTAAAAATAATTTAAAAACATATTCTTTATTTACTAGAACAAACAGTTCCGGTAAAGAAGCAATTATCATTTTCTTTAGTGACTCTTTCTTATGTACTTGTCATTTGGGTGAATAAGTATTTGCTCTAGTAAAAATTCAAATTGATTCAGCTCTTAATGTGTTGGACATCAACAATATCGAACGTCTAGCGGCCAAAAATCAACCAGAATCGTAGCAAACTTTTTCTACGAGAGAGAGAGAGTAAAAAAAACCACGATGATACATGCATTTAGCAAGGAACTGAACAAAATGGAATAGTCCTAGACCATGAATAAACAAACTTCTCTTCTACGGTTTAATTGGCTAATATAACCTCAAAACTAAACCGTTTGCTAAAGTTTCTGCCGAAAAGATAGTTTTCACTAATAATTTTGTCTTTACTCAAACATGTTTGGCCCCTTGGGTTAAATTTGCCCATACCTGTTCTAGGCGGTTTATTATCATATTCTAAAAGTTCAGAATTAGCAGAAAAGTCACAGATATCCGTAGGATGGGGCAAGATTTTACAAAAAAAAAAAGCTAAGAAACGGCAAATGTACTGAAGAAAACAGTTTGATTAAGATTCTTCTCGTCGGTAAAAGCTCTGTGGTTAAAGACAGAAAAACTTAACGATAATATGAGATTGAAGATTTCAAACCAAGAAAAAAATTAATTAATACCAAAAACTCTACTTACTACGAATTAGCTAAATTACTGTTGGTCATGGTAACCCTACTAGCGAGAACAGCTATGTCAGCGCTTGGAAAAATGGCCACGGATACAAAATTCGATGGCAAAGGCCAAAAATCACTAACTTAAGAATAACGCATTATTTAAGGATAACAGAGTATATACACAAAGATTGGGCACGCCCTTACACAATAAACTGAAAGAATAGAAGAACAACGTAAAACCAGTGGTGCAAATACAAACCATAACGAGATGGTCTTCATAGCTCAATGGTTTAAGTGTCCAATGTAGTAATCAGAAAGCAATTCCTGGTAATTTTACGTAAAACGCCTTTCTTAAAACATTCGAGTGAAGTCAGAAGCACAGTCAATTTCCAAACCGTCTCGACATAAAAGTGTAAGAAAACGTAACACATGCCCAATTATCATCACCAATGGAATCACCTTCTGTATAAATTTTTGGAACTCATAGAAGAATACTCCAATAACTACTAAAATAATCGTCGTGATTAGGAAGATCGTTTATCCTGTAAAAGGATTTCTACCCCGTCATTCTTTTAAGTCTTCTTATTGCATCTTCTTCTAGTAGTGTTTGAAGGAGAGGATTCGTATGAGTTTCTAGTCTTTTGTAGTGGCTATTGCTTCTTTAACTGTAGCAATGTGTAGATCGTTGTGAATCATCTCATTTGTAACATACTAGTCAGCATTCACTACTGCTTTTATTTTAGACTGGCCTCTCTGTTTTGTTGATACATTGGATTGGATTTATTAGCGCAAGTTCAAAGTTCGATGCCATACCGATAAATGAGACTTCCTTCCAATTAACCAGTATATATCTCTATGGCTTAGATGCATTTCCTTTTTATTTTGATGTGTTCCTTCCAGTTCAATTTGGTGTCTAAATGTAATTTCTTATATCTAATTGATGTACATTATTTAGGTATATTGGAAGACATCAGTCTTTTTCCAAAGTGGTTAGATTTTGTTTCATTTATTTTAATTTTTCAGTTTGTTAGCCATTTCTTAAGTCTTGGATGTTAGTGTGCTCTTGCCTGACGCTGTTGTGTCTAGTTAGTATCACAGTATCATCAGCAAATGTACCTATTGTGATGTGTGGTGACTTTAGTGGGTACTCCTGAGTTAATAGATGATCTATCAGAAACGCTTCCCTTGACTCTTACTCTGAATTGTCGGTTAGTTACATACATAAATAAGATTCTAGCAGTTTCTAAAACACTGGCAAATGTCTTTTAATTTTTTATAATGGCCCTACCTGCTAGACCCTATCAAAAGCTTGTATCAAACTCTGGAAAACTAATGTGCAGTAAGTTTTATTATTTAGCGAACTTAAGGTAGTGTATGTTATGCGGTAACATTGCTGGATTGTTAAATGGAGTGGCCAACAGCTAGACTGATAATGCAGTATCGAATCGTTAGGTGCAAAATCGGGATCTATTCGTTTAGTGTCAATTTTTCTAGTAATCTTGAGACAGTTGAAAGTAGGCTGATAGGACGATACAATTTGGCACAATTTGGATTCTTTCCAGGCTTTAGTGTTAAGACTTTTTAAAAGCTAGTATTGATTTTGAAGAATAGCATTAAATACATGAGTGAGTAAGACAGTATCTTCCCTTGGCAGTTCTTTTAGCATCTTTTTCGCATTTAAATTTTTGATTTCTCGAGTTATTTCTTTGAGTGTAACAAGATCTATTGGCTGGGTTGTTGGAAGAGGCGCTTCTAAGAATTCGAGGATTCCTTCATCTGGAACTTCGTGATGGAGCTTGAAGAAATCTGCAAGATATTCTGCAAAAATATCTGCCTTCTCCTTGTCACTTTTGGCCCATTGGTTTTGATATGGAGTTTGTATTTCTAATCGTAACGGATGTGATATTAGATCTGTATAGACTTTATTGGCTTCCATACTGAATAATCTTTGAAGAACTCTTCCCTCAATGTTTTTAGTTTGGTTTTCACTTGTTCTATTAAAAGCATTTTTACCTAATGGTGTGTGACTTTTTTGTCATCTTGCTCTTGCATGTCTTTCTTCAGCTATTATGTTTTTGATTTCTACCGAAAAGTTCATTGTATCTTTTTTGTAAATCATTTTTGGTGTGGCTTATTGGGCTGCCTTTTATAATAGTATGGTAAAGTCATCTGTTTTTGTGTTGCATCCAGTTAGTTTCAGTGTTATCTAGGTACAGGTTGAATGCTGATTCAATAGGAGCTGAAGTTGCTACTACTGGTGAGTGGGCCGAAGATAGGCCACAGCTGGGTACTATATTTGTGTACGTTGACGCCAAGCTGTTGGTGACAAAGAGATCCAGAAAGTCTGGCAATTTATTTGATTTTGTGGTTCTTACATCTGATCTGTCTATCTGTTAAGTTTGCTTAAGAAACACTGCGACTCCTTCCATGTTGTTGAGCAAGGTCGTTAGCATTCCAGAACGCAGTTCTAAGATATCTAGCCATTGTTTTGTTTTGCTGGTTAACATTGTCAGCATTTCGAGAACAGAATCTTCAGTCATATTATAGATAGGGTATAATTCAAAATTTATACAGCGTGAGTATAAAGTAACGTATTCATATTTTTTTGTGGGGTAGTATCTTAAAAGCTTCGAAACAAATGAATGCTGGATGGTGATTGAAACGCTAAAATGTGTATTTTCATAATAGAAAGTTGACCTGTCTTAGGATTTTTTAATGTACTTGTCCGTAGAACGAATATGAATTTCATACGTTACTATATACTCACGCTGTATATCTGTCTTACAACTATCAAACAAATCTTGGTGGTAATGTGAATGTGAAAGCCAGAAATTAATTATTCTATACCTAAACACGTTTTATATAATATTTTAGCTTGCAGGATTTTGCTCGTCTTTAGAATTTCTTTCATTGATAATAAATATAATAGAATTTAGATATGCGAGAAAACTTAATAAAAAGTCTTCTTTTTAAAAGTTGATATCCATCCATAAAAATAATTTATTAATAAATTTTTTCTTTTTATATGCTTTAAGGTGCATAGTCAAGTTAGCTACGATTAGATCTGATATGCTATATTAAGATAAAACGAGTCTCCTGCCTACCTTTTTATAATATACAGTGGGAGTTGTTGGTATTCAACTAAAGTTACATCTACATTCTCTATTTATAAATGTTGAGGCCTAAAAACTAGTAAATGTTTGTACTATTTATTTAAATAATTAAGTGAGATGTTTGTTATAATATGTATCTTGTTCAAATAACCCAAAATAGTACCTGATATTCTCTATTAACATATTTGCATGGACACAAACAAAGCAAACATTTTAATAGCTTCTATCACATGTAATAATATACAAAATCTCCAGAGACAATGAAATAGGTAGTTTAAGCCTTAAAGCAACATGAGGGATGAATATTTGACGCAGAAGTTTATGTTTCAATTATTAATAGGTTCTAGGCGTTTTTTGTCTTGTCTTATGTTTCATATTTTTACCTACCCTTATTAGAACTCGGTTAATGTTTACATGTGAATTACAAAATCTAATTTTCTTAAGCAACAATCACAGAAACGATGTAAAGGGTTTGCCAAAATTGTTTACACAAGTTTTTATGAACGAGGAAGTATCTAGTAAATCCGTTCCAAGTTATATTAAGATTTGTCATTAGATATTTATTTCATCTTTAGGATTAAAACTGTTTCAGATTACTAAATGTTTGAAGTTTTCATAAATATTAAATGCAATATCGTACCGAAAGTCCAAAAAGCAAAAACAGAACAAACATCATTTCATTTCTTGATTAGACAATGAAAAGAAATAAATTAAAATTTGCTTATTATTTTGCTAATATTAAACAAGTCGGTATCTTTAGACTCTTAAAGGTAACCCAGTAAGAATCACAATAGCAAAGTGCTTCCAATCCCTTAAAGTGCGTAGAAAAACATTCCTTAACAAAAGCCCATTAATTTTAAGGTTCGATCTATGGGCATATCGGGTAAGTTCTAATACGTTTCTTCTTCTTTCTCTGCCCTATCCGTTCCGGATGTTCGTGATCATCATGGCGATGAGGACTTTGTTTGCTGCATAACAAAACGATTTACTGAGGTAACTCGAGACCATTGGCGTAAATTTGCCAGCCACGAAATTCTTGTTCTGCCAAGACTTCTTTTTCCTTCAACCTTTCCCTGTAAGATGTTTTGTAGAAGACGATATTTTTCTCCATTTTTCATGACGTGGTCAAGGTAATAAAGCTTCCGTCTCTTAACTGTCGTCATTACTTCGGGTTGGCATTTCATTCTTCCGAGTACTTCAATGTTAGTGATGTGATCAGCCCAGCAAATTCGAAGAATTCTACAAAATACCCACTTTTTGAAATCTCTAATTTAGTCTTCAGTATTTTTCGACATGGTTCACCTCTCTACTCCGTACAAGAGCACGGAGAATACGTAGCCTTTCACTATTTTTTTCTTCAGTTCTAGACTCAGATCTCGATTGGACAAGAAAGGTTTCAGTTTAATAAAGTATCCCTAGCTCTTTTAATATGGTTTCTAATCTCAATGAAGTGATCCCAAATCTCTGACATTACAGTACCTAGGTATACGAATTTTTTCACACGTTCAATTGTTTGGCCGTTAACCGTGAGATTATTTGTTTGTTGCACTGTTTTACTGACTACCATGAATTTTGTCTTTTTAGCATTCAACTCTAGGCCGAACTCTTTGCTCTTTGCATTGATAGTGTCCAGCAGCTATTGGAGATTGCCAAAGTTAACTGCTATCAGTACCATATCGTCAGTGTAACGTATATTATTGATCACTTCGCCATTTATCTTAATACCAGTTGTTACGCTTCTCAATGCATCTCTAAAAATATGTTCTGCATAGAAATTAAATAGTATAAGGTTAGTCCCAAAATGCGTAGGAGAGTTGAGAAAATTGGTTTTATTTTTAAACGATTATAAAAAATCAAAAAATTCCTTTTAACAATAAAAATGTTTGAGATTTGAAATACAAATTAAATAAAAATAGCAGCATATGGTCCTTCGCGAGCGGAAATGAGTAGCCTCTTTGTGAAGTTCTGAAATAGCGCTCTACCAGATCTCTTCCAGACAAATTTACTGATCCTGGTCCAGTTTTTGCGAAATTGAGCCAAATTGTTTACATGCAGATTACGCTTGATTGGTTCTACCTTGACCATAGCCCAAAATCTCTCAATTGGTCTGATTTGTGGCAGGTGCTTTGTCAGGCCAGAACAAGATTTGTTTGTCGGTTTCTAGTGACTTTAACCAAGGGATCAAAACCGGTTTCAAGACTTTATCACGATAGGTCACGCCATCTATAGCGCCTTTATTCGATTCCATTACGACAGCTGGAGACAAGAGTCCTTCAGATGAAACAGCCTGCCAAACGAGCGCCTTTTTTGAATGCTTTGATTTTTGCCTGATTTTAGCTTTTATAGGGACTGGGCGACCTGGCAATTCAGTGTAGTATTGGTTTGCAAGCATCTTGCTTGAATTCAAGGTGACATCAAAAAGTTGCCGTCAGAAATAGTGGTCTGACGGTAAAGCTTCCTGCAATTGCTTTTTGCTTTTTCAAGCTCATCTGCACGGTTCCTCGAGACCTCTGCTCTCTTGCGCCCCTTCAGGCCAATTTCCTTGCAAATCCGATCTACTGTTGACTTGCTGACCTTGAGCTTTTCGGCAGCAGCACGCACAGTCTGGTTAGGCTGTTTCAAAAAGAGGCGGTTCACTTTGGAGGTCAAAGCGGGGGCCGTAACAGACTTTTTTCGGCCCGGTTTTTGCTTGTTGAGCTTCTTCGAAGGATGATCAACATAATCCATCACACGATAAATCCGGCTCTGGGGCACATTCAGCTTCGAGAACTTTTCAACTGTTGCCTTTCGATCAAATTTACTGTCTTTGTAATAGAACTCGATGACCGAGTTTGAAATAGCTGGTTCGTTCTTCATTGTGATTGTTGACAGATCACTTGAATTAACATTGACTGACTAACAGGTGACTAAAGAGTTGACATGTGTGTTTATTTATTAAAAAAAATGTCAACAGTCGCCATAGCAACATTTTCAATTTTCTCCTATGCATTTCGGGACTAACCTTACGTGACAGCACACAGTCCTGCCTAACTCCCTTTGTATCGCTACGGGTCGTGTGAGTTGATCATCCACTCGTACTACCATTTTTTTGCTCCCAGTACAAATTAGTAATAATTCTGATGTCCTTTGAGTCGATGCTTGCCTCTTTCAACGTTGTTATCATTTTATCGTGTTGGCATCGACCAAAAGCGTTTTATAATTCAGAAAGCAGGCAAATACGTCACAAGTGACATCCCTACAACGCTGGAACTGACTATCACTTATATTTGTCTCACATTTTCTATAAATTCACGCCTGAATGACTTTTAAGAAAACTTTTAAGATGTGACTCATGAAGCTAATCGTTCTAAAATCTTCGCAATTCCGGTGATGAGACTTTTTAGGTATGGTCATAAACGTTGATACTAACCATTCATTTGGAATAACTCCTGTATAGTAAATCGTGTTGAAAAATGCCATTAGCAATTAGATACAATTTGCAAAATTGTATTAATCTTTCTCCCCTTTCGTTCTTATTACCCAGACCGAAGGTCCCTACGATTTTTCTACTTGTCCTTGATCAACTTTGGCATTAAAATCCTCTAAGATAAGAGCTAACTCATTTTTGAGCACTTGCTCGACTTGTCCACGGAATCGTTTGATTTCCTCGTTATCTTTGTCACCTGCAGGGGCGTACATTTGTACGATATTAGTGTTGATTTGCCTTCTCTTTATCTTAAACCAAATAACTCTGTCAGACTGATTAATTATCCCTACTCCATTGCTGTGGTGTTAGTCATCATTGCCGTTGTAGTGTACTCTATGGTCTTCTGCACAGATCTGTCCAGATCCTTTCTATCTCATTCACTAATGCTCATTATGTTGATATTCAATCTTTTCATTGTCTGTATCGTGTTATGAAGCTTTCCAGCCTCACACATGCTCCACACATTCCAGGTGCCTATTTTTATAGCTGGCCAGAAGATTCTTCGCACCCTCTTAAATTTAAGGCCTGCCCGGGACTGAGGGCCATACACTAATACGTATGGAGAATAAAAGTATTGGACTACAAAATCGACGTTGGTATTGTTGGTACCAATTAATAATGCTTTTATAATAACGCTCTGGTGCTAGATTCCAAGCTACTACGCTTTTTAATAAACGGTAGCAATCTTTTTTCTGCATTGTGTGTTCCATTACAGAAAGATACCTAACTCTTTAACTCGCAGGGAAACATTAGTGGTATAATTTTTTTTCTTAAAGCGAAACTCCAAAAACGTAGATAGACACCACAAACCATGCCCAAACAAAAAATGTGCAGAATCTAAAGAAGAAGGCAAAATCCATTTTTTTTTGTTTCTCTAGATGAACACTGCAAGGGTGGTACCAATAGTAATTTTGTATTTATAAACATTAAGTTTTCGGATAAAGCAGATTTCAAGTTGAAAAGTTCATTATTGCTCATACTTCCTACTTGCTGTTAATCACCAATAAACAATCGAGCAGGGGGTCGTCACAGACTTGATGGTAAGCAATAGATAAGAAACCTTGTCGATTATTTTTGGCAATCTTTTCTACCGAGTCTTGTTTAGGGCAACTAAATCCATTCCTAGGAATTATTTTATTACGCTACTTTTAATTGTTTTAAAATGGTCGAGTTTTTCCGACTTTTTTGAAGTTTGAAATCAAGCTGACCTTTTTCAGGAAACACTCAACAAAGCTCTTTGTAGCTAATACTTTAATATGGCCAAACAAAGATAGTGACTTTGCAAAGAGTGCGATTACGGTCAACTACAATAGTTCACAGGTAGTCCAAATTCGATTGTTCAAGCTAACCAAAAGACAAAACAATCGAAGATTGTCCAAACCCGGCCCATATGTTAAGTAATTAGGCGTCATTTACGACAATAAAGTTTTATCTTGATATGATCTCTTCTAATGCAGGAATGGGAATGAAAAAACAAAAAGAGATTGAATCTCGTTTAGAGGCTTGTTCTTGACACATGATCGAATCTCGTAGCGATGTTTTGCATTGTTAGTCATTTGTAAAATGTCCAAACTCTGCAATTGTCTTTTGCTTTTCACCGAAAAACTATTACATGAACAAAAGTATGATTAGATAACTTACCGTTATCGAGACAAAAAATTAAGTTGGCTCTTGCCATAACCTTCTTTAATGTTCCAGACCGAAATGTTTAATTTGACAACACCATCGATCACGCTTGTTTTGGCCCAAATCGCTTACAGTTAATCTCAGAAAGTGTTACGGACATACAATACTCTTGGATTGGCGAGAAATTGAGAATTGTTGGTTAAATCTATGACTCGAAAATCCAAAACACGTTAATATCATTACCACTATTACGACGCAATTGGTAATCCTTAAAGGCTAAAGTTTACTGTACCAAAATCGGTTCAATGCGCACATTGCCAAACTTAACTGCGTGGTTCTATTTTAACTAAAACAAAACGGCTTGGTTGTATTCAGATATTTTGTAAAAATTCAATCGAGCTTCCTACTAACGATTAATCAAAATTCCTGTTTTTTGCATGAGCAAATAATCGATTTCCCTGTTTTTTAAGAACTTAGTTTAGTATTATACCAAACGTTCCATTTCTTTATCGGTAGTGATCTTATAATGCATTTATGTAAGCGTTCCACTAAAGTAACTGACGATCTGTTTATGTAATTATCCAATTTTTCAGTTCTTTTTACTTTGCTTAGTCTTGATCCTTCTTCTAGCGGACAGTATAAGAGGGTTGACAAAAGTCCGTCAGGCCGACCTATCTTGAGCTAGCTGGGCAGCTTGACCCCAAGTGCAACCACGGACTCTTAGAATAGAGCTAATGTTATCAGCTCAGATGGTCCGTCTTCTTCTACAAGGTCTCCTAGCTTCCACCCTCCTCTCGAGTGCTTGCCTTGGGTACCTGGAATTTGCCGCGCGCTGGACATGACCAAACCATCTCAGCTGGACGCTCTCATCTTATCCAACAGAGGCTCCACTCCGAGATCTGTCCTGATCCTTAAGTTTCGGATGCAATCTCTTCTAGTTTTTCCAGCTACTCCTCTTAAACAACTCATCTTGGCCGCTTGAATTCTGTTTTCAAACTTACTGATGACGCTCCATGTTTTGCAACTGTAGGTGAGAATGGGTAGGTATGTTGTGCTGTATACTACATTTAACTTTATATTATGCGAGATCAATTTCAGATAACGCTTGACGTCGCAGAGAACGTCCCATCAATCGAAATAAATAAATTAAACTTGCTCAAAATTGATTCATCTCACGACCTCCAGTATCTGCAGGCCAATAATGGACCTGCCAACCTCTTTCCCCTGTGATCTTTACACCTACTTATTACTAAGGAAGAAGACACATCGAGCCGTAGAGATTATCTCTACCGTACTGCTTCCGTCCCTTTTCCTAATCTAGTCTCCCAAATAACACTACCTCTTTAATCACGTCTTCACACCCATTCTCCTTAACTAATTATGAATCATCTTTTTAGACATATTCTTTCCGTTTTCTGGGATATCGCTTCGTCAGGATACCGTGCCTAACGTCTAGTCGCCGGTCGATCAGAGTATCTACGCAGGGATACACTACAAGCTTTGTATCCCCACTGACCTCCTGTTTCCTCAAGAACTTAGGTCTAATGGCGGGCAGCATCCCACCCGTCCTGGCATTTATTTCTGTGCAAAGCTTTTCGTCACTAGAAATCCACACAATTAAATTGATGCGCCTGCTTCAAAGCTTGCCTTTTAATCATGATGCGGTAAGTACACTATTCTCTAGATATAATCATTGTTTTGGTTTTGTGTATGTTTGCTTTCTGCCCCACCTTCTCCAAGGTCATAATCAATAAATTGAGGTTGTATTGCAATTTCAACCATTAATACTACATCATCGGGATATATCAGCAAACATTTCGCCAACGCCATGTCCATCACTGCGGTGAACAACGATGTGATCAGGATATCTTCTTGTTTTGCTTCCGAGTTAGTACTCAACTTCTTTGAGATACTGTGATTGGAAATTATTACGTTTCTGCAAGTCCGATAGAAGCTTTTAATCTTCTTGGTCAGTTCGTTTGGGAAGCGGTAACTTCTCAGAGCTTCCCATATGAATCCCCAAGGTGCCCAGTCAAACGCTTTCGCGATATCAATAAAGGACAAGCGAAGTCTTTTATTGTAGTTTTCCCTGTAGCTTGTCGAATCACAAATATGGCGTCCTCTTGATTAGGTCGATAGACACAATGAGATTCTTTTACTTTTGCCTCTATTTGTATTCCTAGTCTCTCCTCTAGTATGCGTCTATTGACCTTTCCGGATATACCGAGTAGTGAAACACCTTGATGGTTACTGCATTCAAGGTTATCTCTCTTCTTCAATAAATGTACAATAACTAAAAGCTGCCAGTCTTCAAAGATTGTGGATGTCTTCCAAGCGAGTGTAAACTTTCCTCTCCAACTGGTTCCATATACTTTAGCATCTCCGGAGTTATACCATCTCTTAGCCAAAGCTTCGTGTACATCAACGAGGTTCTGGGCTGCGTTTGGATAATTGCTGATCAGCTGTCTTTCACTTTCTGTTTCAACTTCCTCCTCATCATCACTGTTTTCCCATGTCACGGTATCATTATTCAGGAGCTCTTGAAAGTGTTCTGTCCATTTTGCCATGATTTCATCTGGCTTTGTAAGTATGACTCCATCTTTACTCTTTATAAATTTTAGACGACAGTCTCCATTTGTCTCTTTACGTATGTTCTTCATCATGTTGTAAAACCTTCTCAATTTTAATTGTAATTTAATTTTGTAACGTGTAAGCTAAATACAAATGCTTTCACATTCAAGTTCTATACATTTTAACTTCATTTTGAAAAATTTATTTGTAGTGATTTCCAGGTCAGTTAATGTTACAGGATGTATAGTGACCTTTGATTCTGACAACAATTTGACGTATTCCCATAAAATGAATAACGTTTCTGAGAGTTCTGCTATTATAGAGATAAGTAAACGTCTTGGTATTCTCTCCTATGGCGATATCTTAGTCACTGGATTTGTTGAGCTTTAATTACTCCCACTATACTTGTGTTTTGGAACAAATTTTGCAATCCTTGGTTTTTTTATATATCTCTTGCTTTTTCAGATAGATATACGCTTCTACCTCTTTGAACTATAGTGTTCCTTCATGTTTAACCTCAGTATAAACATCTTAGTCATAGTCTCGATTTATGTATTCCGGTTTCTTGCCACTTTATCGTTATAGCTCCGATCGATGTATTCCGGCAGTTTTGGTCACTTTTTCCAACAGAAGGTTGAATAGTAACACCAACAGCAAGCCGCCCTATCTAAGCACATTCTTATCAGAGCTCTCTTCTATATTTAACTATTACGCTATTGCATTTTCTAAGTCGCATATTTTCTGACTTTAAGTTTAGCTGCTAGTTCTCAATTTTCCTGTTAGTCACTGTTTATTGCTTTGGTCTTCTTCCTTCTCTATATTTGGTAACTCTCAAAAGTACTACTTTCCCTATATTTTTAGAGTATTCGTTCATCTTAATCCATCTTTCTGGAATGGTTTTTACTATGGTTCTACCGTGGTTTTACTTTATGGTAAAGGCAAATGCCAAAACTGCTTTTTGTTATTTATTTTCTATTTAATTTATACTTAATATCTTGTCACATGTCTACCTAACCTATCTGCAATGACAATGCTAATGCAAACGGGACCGAAACACACTTAGTGATTCTAAAAATGTGCCGGCATACTCCAGGTTTAGTGAACCCGTCTGGTAACATTTTGTGATATCAAAGTTGACTTCAACTTTATCAAATGATTTTGAACATTGGAAAGACGTACCTTTAGAAAACATTTTGCTTTGTGTTTCTTAATATAAATCGATGCCGATGTACATACACCTATTAAATACAGTCAAGCATAATATGTATGTACATAGATTGAAAGGGCTGCTCGATTATTATGGTTTAGCAATACGCGCATGCTTTTAGTTGAATGCTTCGATCAAATTTTTGTTCTACAGCTAACACAGCTAGTTTAATTGTACCTCATTTAGAAACGATCTAAAAGATTTTCTTTTTTGTGTTCACTTTAAGTGATTCACGTTTAGAATAAATTATTCTACATTATGAAATCAAAATGAAAGAGGTTCAACGTTTTTGTAGAAACACTAAAGTCAAAGAAGTAATCCTGTAGGGAACTAACGAGAATAACAGAAAAAGAAGACGAACAAGATAAAGTACAAAAATTTCCCATTAAAAGTCTGTTAAAAAGGGTCCCGTTAAAAGGTATATAATATTAAGCTTCTCTTTGCGGTTTTCAAATTAAACTATAAGACTCCTGAAAATTAATATCCGTCCTCTTTCAAATTACAAGTTTAAAAACATTACCTCAGATACCAAATATTCCTAAAAGTGACAAATAATTAATTGCGCGCAACAAGAATTGTGTACAAAGAAATATTGCGACTAGGTCAAGGTGAATGTCGTGTTACCAGTCCAAAATCAAATTATTCAAAAGTTTTCTACAAGTCAAGACTTTCAGGTTTCATAAACGGAATTTATTATGTGTTATCTGAGCGGTGTTCAGGCAAGCATCCCGTAGTATCAGGGGGACAGGCCTACATTTAAAAGATTTAAGATTTAAGACACCCATTTATCAAGACACGTGTCAAGTACAGAAAGCTCGGCTTACGCAATCTTTGACGTTGACAAACGTATCCACGAACAAATTTTAATATGTCATTTACTTAAATTATTCATACCTTCAATTATTAGGAGTGATTTAAAGCGCACACTTGAATTATTCCAATTTCCTTATTCTAATAATTTTAAGAGGAAAGAATCTGTCTTATCAGATTCTTGGAATTTTTTCCGTTGTTGTTGTTATTGGGGGAAAAATAAAATTTGCTATAGAAATATTCATATGAAAGGAAGGGGTTTTGAGTAACCTCAGACCTCTGAAGACAAGGAATGATATATGATGGCTATTTGCATGGACGCGTCTTTTTTCATTCCTATATTAATGTTGTATAAGAAAGCATCCAATTTGGTTAGATTACATCTTGTTCTTCAGTGTTTTATATTAGTCCAGTTTTTCAAGCTTACACTGCTGTGCATTAGCGACAAAAACTATATGGGTAACAATTTGTTACTGTAGGATAAAATATATTTCGGTAATTAATTTCTTTATTAAACTTTTCAAGCTTAGAACATTTAACAAAATGAATTCTAGGGACTTTTTCGAAGAATAAATTGTGCAAATCAGTTTACGTATTTGCATTCGTAGTCTTTTTCAGCAATATATTTTGAGTCGCTGTAATAGAGAACAAACAAGTAAAAAATAAAATTGCAAGGACTGAGGAGAAATAAAAAAAAACGGGATCTAATAAATGTGGCCATTACAATAAAACGGTTTTATATGAAGTAAAAATTAAACAACTGACTCGAGGTAGGTAGTTTCTTGCTGCTTTAATACTTTTCTTCATTAACACGACCACGATAACTGTTTGCAGCAGTTGAAAACGTTTTATATAGTTACTTTGTGGTTATACTCAACATAAAACACAGAACATTGAAATGAATTAATTAGAAGTGGGAAAGTTAGAAATACCTTATTTAGGAAATTTCAATGATTGATGAAACTACATTATTTGAAATTAGAATTTCCTTATTGGCAGAATTGCTTTGTAAACTAATAATAGAAATTAATGCAAAATCTATTATGAATTTCTTTCTTGTGATTAACTCGGAACAAACAAAGACATGTTTTCCACAACAAAAAAGACAGAATTTCTTTACCTTGAAATAGACTAATCAGAGCGTTTTATTCAATAACAGGCCACGATCGTATTCTGGAATTTTTTCAGTTCCTTCCTCCCTCCAAAACTTCTACAGTTCCGTCAAATTTTGGGTCTTGCCAACTGAAAACTTCCCATTCCTAGCTATAAGCGAGTTCACTTTACCTTAAGAGCAGGAGCAAACACTCAGCTCGGTATTTCCCATTCGTGTAGCCCAACGGGCGTTTGTACTGCATGTTTTACGTTGCCCATAACTTGCGTGGTGCGGAGTTAGTAAGCTTACGGTCTTCACCTCCACAATATGGGCGTGCCGAAGTGGTCCAGAGATTCATTTTTTTGCACCAAAAGAGAGTTTTACGTTCTGTCTTTTACATTTACAACATTGGTTTCAATCTGATTTTTACAGCTATTCGTATCCCATTTTATGTCAACGAAAAATGCCCCTGTCGCGCAAAGAATATTTCTGATATTCTCAGAAATGCACAAAACGACATTAACATGTATCCGTAAAATCTAAAGACCGTCTTCAAGCACCCCATTGAATTATTGCAAACTACCATTAGTAAATTCTCTTAAGATCCTTCTCATCAAAAAACGGGATCCCACTAACTTTAGGCCAATTAGCTTGTTAAACCACCTGTACAAATTTTATACCCGTATATTAACAAATAGACTAGAATCTAAGCTTGACTTCTATCAGTCCAAAGAACAAATGGAATCACCTACAATTTCACGAAACTCTAATCGAGAAATCAATCGAATATAATCGACCCTTACTCTCGATCTTTATCTATTTCCTGAGCCATTTGATATGGTAGAATTTCCCGCAATCCTAAAAGAACTAAAAGACAGTAGAATTAATCACCGATACTTCAGGATAATCCAAAACATTTATGAAGAGGCCACAACAACCATAAAACGTCAAAACGACATCGACACCAAGAAGATAAGGATCAAACGCGGAAATAGACAAGGGGGTACAATGTCACTATAACTATTTATAGCAGTTTTGGAATACGTCTTCAAACAACTAGAATGGGACTCGAAAGGCATAAATATTAGTGGGGAAAAACATTAGGGTGGGAAGCATTTGGTAAACTTCGCGATGCCTTCAAAGCTGATATCTCGATGTATCTAAAAAGAAAGCGTTCAACCAGTGCATTTTGCCAGTGCTTAGCTACGGCGGAGAGACCGCAACCTTCACTAAGGCATTAGCTGAAAAACTAAGACGGACCCAGCACAAAATAGAACGTTCAATGCTTAACATCAGCTTAAATAAATAAGAGACAAAGGAATTCCTAGAAGAACGGTAATTGATGATATTATAGAACGTATTGCAAGGCTAAAATAGAAATGGGCGGGTCACTTGGCAAGGTTCACTGACAATAGATTGACCAAAAAACTACCAGACAAGTTCAGCCGAAGAAAGACCCCCGACACAATGGACTGTCGATCTCAAAATAATCGTAACAAACTTGATGGCAGAAGCTCAAGATAGAAATGAATGGAGGCAACTGAAGGAGGCCTATGTTCGACAACGAACTATGATGGACTAATGATGATGATGACTATTAGTCTAGTGTCCAGACAAAGACAAATACCAAGAGTTCTGGTTTTCACATTTCGGTAGTCAATAAATCTAGACATTCTCAATTCATCATTCTAGATTTTGAATATTTTGAGCAATAATTGTTTCAAAAATTGTTTGTGTGGCTGTTAGACGGTTCTCCCGTTTTATGGGGATACTTCACTTTCTCTTAGAATGTGGTATTAGTAACATCCGGATGTTTTGTCGTTTTGTCAAGAGAAGAACGTCTTTGTAAGACTGCTGACTCTATCATGCCCATTTATATTTATTAGTTTGGGCTTGCTGATAGTATGAACAGCAATAAGTTCGATGACTTTAAAAATATCTCCATCTAGCTAACAATAAAGTTACTACAGATAAATGCAAACAGAAGCGTCGTCACAAAGATCTGCTAGAGCAGACAGCGGCGATACAAAACGTAGATGTAATTATAGTCAGCAAGCCCAATAAAAAGATGGCAAATAACAAATTCCAACAATGGATAGTGAATAAAAACAGAGACGCGGCTATTATAGTCTAGAATAAACTGGTAAACATTATAGCCAAAGGAACGGGAGAAGGGTACTCATGGGTGGATATAGACAACGTGAGAATCTTCAGTTGCTATATCTCTCGCAACTGCAAAACAAAATACTTCGAAGAAGTAATTGAGGAGATACAAATGTTAACGAGACACCCAGATAGAAAAATCGTGGTGGCAGGGGACGTAAATGCTAAATCCCTGGAGTGGGGATCCCCCTGCGAGTACCGCAGAGGAACCAAACCAACTTTTGAAAGGGAAAGTAGCAAATCCGTGATAGATATCACAATAACTACGGAAAAAATGGCCCTAAGAATAATAAATTCGATAAGAAGAAACAGGGAAGAATTCATCCAAAATACCCCAACAAACAGAAGATGGATAATAAGCAAACTAAAAGAAGACAAGTTTAATGCAACATTTAAAAAACTAACAATAAGAGCAACCTCAAAAACTACAGAGGAATTAATAAAAATAGTTACAAAAGCGTGCGACGGCGCGATCCCAAGTAGGAAGCCAAAAAATACAAAACACCACAAGCAAAAGTGCTGGTGGAACGACAGCATAAGTAAATTAATGCAAGAAGTCATAAAAGCCAGAGAAAATGGATTTAAAGCCAAGAGGCAAAATACAGGAGAAAAACTGAAAAAAGAGTGTTAAGCTAAAAAATGAAATCCAAAGAGCAAAAAAAACTCCTGGAAGAAAATATGCGAGGAAGTGGAAGAAGACGTATGGGGCCAGGCCTACTGAACTGTGACAAAGAAAATCAAACCTTCAAAGCCTTCAATAAGAAGGGAAATAGTACAAGAAGCAATCGAAGTACTATCTCCCAAACATCCAAGAAAAAGGTGGAAGGAAATAAATAACACCGAATAGGCAATGAAATTTAACAAAGAGGAACTGGCATTAGTAATCAAAAAAATAAAGAATAAAAAAGCACCCAGGCCGGACGGACTAACTCCGAAAATAATAAAAATAGTGGCTGAGACATGCCCAGACTACATGTTACAGGTATTCAACGAAATATTAAAAAATGGAAAATTCCCCAAAATATGGAAGAAGGCAAAAGTAGTCTTGTTAAAAAAGCCAGACAAACAGGAAAGCTATTGGAAAGACTAACAGCAGAAAGATTGAAAAAAGACTTGGAAGAGAAGGGGAACCTCTCGAAAAACCAGTACGGGTTCAGGAAGGGTCGCACAACTATACAGGCCATAGAAAAAGTGATCAAAACGGCGAAAGAAGAAATGACGAAAACCTACAAGACCAGGAAACTATGCGCAATTATCATACTAGACTTATAAAACGTGTTTAACTCGGCAAATTGCAAAAAAAAAATAGAGAAGCTGGAAAGAAAAAATATAGAGATGCATCTGATTAAACTGATACAAAGCTACCTAGAAGAGCGAGTAATAATTATGAACGAAGAGGAAATAGAAATCACAAGCGGAGTTCCACAGGGGTCAATATTAGGACCCCTCTTATGGAACATAAAAATAAAAATGCCCCAGGAGACAAAAACATATGCATATGCAGATGACCTGGTATTAACAGTCACGGCCAAAAACCGAAAAGGGGATCATGAAGGCTGCAAATAAAAGGCTCAGAGGGATTGGAAGTTGGATGACCAGGATGGGGCTGGAGTTAGCGAAAAACAAAACGGAAGCGGTAATGGTTGTTGGTAGAAAAACAACCAACCAATAACCTTCGAAATAGGCGGGGTAAAAATAAAACCGCAGGCGAAAATAAAATACCTGAGAGGGATAATTGACAAGCATCTTAAATTTGGGGAACACGTAAAAGAGGTGACACAAAAGCTGAGAGTAAATACAACCCTAAGCAGAATCCTGCCGAGGCTGGGGGAACAAAAGTGCAGGGTCCTGAGCAGTGTAGGAGATTCCATTATTCTATATGCTGCCTCTATATGAAAAAAGCCCTGCAAATTAAGAAGTATAAACAATTAATAGACAGGGTACAAAGAAAAATGGCGATAAGAATATGTAGGGGATACAAAACAATAGCTACGATACTGCTAGGGTACTAGCGAGAACAGTACCATTGTATCTGATGGCAGAGGAAAGAATATTAGCTACAGGGAAAACGGCAGGGAAGAGGAAGGACATAAGAAAAAACACAATTAGTAAATGGCAAGAAGCTTGCACAAATAGCAGCAAGAGCCAGTGGACACACAGACTAATGCCCAATATCACAGAATGGATAAGTAGGCAACATGGAAACATAAGGTATTACCTGAGACAGGCCGTAGCCGGACACGGATGCTTCCAAAACTACTTATACACAATAAAAAAGGCGACAACAGAAAAATTCCCTTATTGCGAAGAAGAGGATAGCCCAAAACACACAATCTTACAATGTAGGAAATGGAGACAAGCAAGAGGTAGGACAAAACAACAAATAGGCACAAAAGTGGAAGTGGGAGATATCATAGATATCGTGCTCCAAAGTGAAACAAACTGGAAGACGATTGAAGAACTGATAACAAAAATACTAAAGACCAAAGAAGAAGATAAAAGAAAGGCACAAAAAGAAATAATAGGACAATAGGATAAGCCATTAACCCACTGTTTCTGTAGTAATGTCGAAAGACGGTGCCAAAAACAATGGGGGCGAACGAAGAGGGGAGGAGTTTTAGTGGGTAGGTCTTCCCATGACGGAAGGAGTCCTACACTACCCTGCCGCTCAGCCAAGAGCAAAGGCAGGGTGTGCATGAGCATTTCTCCTTCCCACAAACAAAAAAAAAACTAACACTAAAGACATTGTTCAAGATCACAAAATGCTACTAAAAAAAGGTTTGGCTCTGTAGAGTAATTTCACGAGAAACTATTAAGGAAATAAATATAAAGCATTTTAGACGCATCCTTCTAAGGCGTTTCTTTGTGGAGAATTCAGGAGATTTGAATATCATGAATCTGGAGTCTAATAAAACGTATATAATAGTAGCCATTTCCCGTTACAACAGGCAAAACAAGCGAAGTGTTGCAAATGCCACCTTTGACTCACTGATCAAAATTTTTGAGAAACTTTCCTAGTAGTACTTAAATTGAAGAATGCCAACCTTAGTGACTCATCGAGATTCTAGTTGTTGTGTTATACTTCCTTTACTTTGATTTGAATTTGTAGTTTCAAGAAAAGTTGATGATCACCTACGCTAAAGGACCATATTTGAACAAATTATTTGATTGCATTTTCATAGTCTTGTAAAAGTGTGTTTCATTCCTTTAAATTTGTTTGTAATGAGCTGATTACAATTATAGGTTTGGTTAGTTTATTGCAAGGAATAATTTTATTATAATATTATTAGTGAGTTCATGAATTTGTCCCTTTCCAAACTTGATGATTTTCACGCATGTTGTAAAGCAACAACCCCTAAATTTGGGCCTGTCATATAGTGATTTTGCAATTTCATATAGAAGCCCTCATCCGATTTGAATGAAATCGATGTGAAAACATTTCTTACAACGAACAATGAAAAAGGTTTTTCGGTGAAGGTTTCGAATAAAAATCATAAGGTTGGACCACCATATTACCAAAGGCAAATTCGCTGAATGCTAATTGACTCATAGAGAAGAAAACTAAGTTAGTCCTTCTTCGTATATTTATGAAAAACAACTACGGAAGCAGCAAAAACACTTTCGATAATTTGCTATGTACAGGATGTTACAGAAAAACGTATTACCTTTTGGTATTTGTAAATGACCTTGCTTTGTCGTTACTGTAGTATGAATTTACATGAATTGACATAAACAAAAATGCTGAAATAGGTTTTACTGAACCCAGGGTGCTGCAATGAGGGTACTAGTATTACCTTATAGTAGTATCTTAGAAGTTCGTTTAATACTACATCCATGAATAAGTAAAGAGTTCCGAGAAACTTTTGCCTGTTAAACGAACTTTCTAATCATACAATATCATAAGCTTACAGCGCGTTCAGCAATTATTTCTCTTCACGCCAGTCGCATCAGTCTTGCATTATTTAACTGACATTTCAAAATGTAACAGTTCTGATAATTCAATTTGCTTTATTGAGTATTGAAACATTCTGCTTTATTATAGTATCAAAATAGATTTTATTACTATCATATCGAACTTGAACTTCGAAAGGCTCTGGTTTTAATTCGTTTCCTGCAGGATTGCATATTTCGATGTTCTATAGTTCTTCTAAAATAAAGGGCCTGAACCGAAAAAATTTTCCTTAATGAGTATTGCTTAATTGTGAGGTTTTATTTATTTATTTTTTAACTTTCTTGTTTATTGCAATCTGTCTTACATGTAACAAACAATTAGCAATATATTTGACCTTCACTTCACTAACCGCACAAGAAGAGTTTGTTTGATTAAGTTGTTTGTGGAAGATCTAGGGTGTCAAACATCTTCAGTTTCCTTTCGCGGAGCACTATGAGGAGATATGAATGAGCACTCAGATGGTCCAAGTATTTTGCGTTCATAGAGGCAATTTTTTCTTTGAAGCATGGGCTTTTGAGATCACGATGTAAAGTCCCATTAGGGACGTACCAAGGCGCATTGCACATCTCCTGAAGTACTTTGGATTGAAACAATCAACCCATAAAGTTCATCCCAATACTATTAATGAGCTAAGGAATTATAAAATGAATGATAATCTTTATGCGTTGATTGTTTGAGATCTTGAAGACTTTCATATTTGGTTGTTTCAATTTTTCTTGGTTGATTGTAGAGTTGAGCGGGCTCAACATCATTAAATCTTGTCCGTCGTTGAGGAAGGGGTACAGTAATCCTCTTATTTCATTTACTGTAGCATCGCCAGATTTTCTTCCTGGACGTATCGATTTATAATTATTGGGTAAATTTTCGTAATCCTTAAAGAAAGAGAAGTCCAAATAATTTATTATGTAGAGCTGTTTTTTACGTGCTTGATGCATTTTGCTAATATAATCCGATGGGAGGCCTAAACAGTTGTTCCAATGTGGAATGGACGCCATCCACCTACATCATCGTATGTCCGTTTTCTAAAATTATTTGTTGTATTTCAATGTCAGTCACTTTAGTTAAATCAGCAAGAGCACTACTCAGTACTTTATTTTTGTTTTGATACGCGCATCCATCTGATATTAAAACAATTTTTTTGCACATCATGGTTATTGCACACGTACAAAGTAAAGTTAACAATTTGAGACACAGTATAATGCTTTGTACATCCATAGTTGCCACTAATAAATTATCAGATGCTAAATCAATTGCCTTCTTTTTAGCTTCTCTTGCTTCAGCCTTTTTTAATCTGTGAAGATCATTATCACTTTGGTCAAGATTGCCTTCGTTATAAGCAACACAAAGATCGCACTAATTTTTGCGTGGCTTAAATATCGACACTTTCTTACTTGCCAAAATTTGTTGGAAGGTTCTTCTGTCCTTCTGTTGTTAGATTCTTGACACCATTCTTTATAAATTTGGTGCATGTGAGTTTTGGATTTGGAAGAAGGCTCATCATACATTCGCGAGCTTGACGCTCTGCAGTAATGGCTGGGAACTTTTGGAATCAAATTTAACCAAGAAATGACGAAATCGGATTTTAACTTTGTTCGTTCTGAGCCACCTGATAGCTTTGCTGTGCTTAGGTAATTTTTGCATCTGATCGTCGTCATCGGAAATTGAATTTTGTAAATTGTCTATTTTTACCCATCTATTGAAGGAATCCTTTGTAATATTGAGAGTATATAACATAAATTTTCTGCGCACACGCACTTTAGCACCATCGGTCTTTGGTAGGAAACAGTCATATCCGAATTGTTTTAGTGGAGAATTTTTATCAGTGGTAGCTCGTCGCGTTTTAGGCTGTCTACGTTCAACCAGTCCATGAAGGTAACTTTTTTCGCCTCCCAGGTTGAAAGTTTCCAAAATTTACCAAAAATTTTTTTTCTTGATTCTTCATCGACTTGAGCACATAAAAAGCTACGTGAGAAAGACGTAACCGTTTTTTCATAACGGCACAACTTTGCTTTAAGTATTCTCTCTTTCCTTTCCCTATACACATATTTAGTTGGATTTTTATCGACTTCATTGGTGATGCGCTTTAAGCCAAAGTATTTCTTTCCATGTAGCCGCAATTCTTTGTTTTTCGCGGTGTTTCTTACTTCTCTTTCCGTTAAAATTTTCTTCTAATTCTTCCTCATTTTGAAAAAAATGTGCACATAGCGCATTTTGCATGCCCAACCACGAAATGTGACTTTGTGTAGCTTTGATACGCCATTTCTTTAGCCATGACTGTACTTTGGTAAAGTGATTTTGTAGAATTTTGAATGTAATCTGAGGATTCTGATGGGATGCCATTCTAGCAGTGTCATCTGCAAAAGTAGACATCTCTATATTGGTAGAAATTGGTAGATCAGCTGTATACAAGAGGTATAGAAGCGACCCCAGGAGAACCCTTCTCTATGTTTCACGTAAAAGTGTCTACTTGTTAAGTATTATCTAACCACTTTTTAATATGGATGTGGTAAATTGCTTTTGATCGTGACCAACAGGGTTTCATGCCATACTTTGTCAAATGCTGATGAGATGTCTATGAAGGTAGATGAGCAGTACCTCTTGCTTTTGATATCATTTTTTATCTTTTTGACTATGCGGTGCATTTATTATGTTGCTGTATACTTTTGACGAAAATCGAATTGGTAGTTGGGTATTAAGTTATTTTCATTAATGATAGGAGTATTGTATGAATAGCCTCTCGAAGAGTGTTGGGAGGAGAATGATGAAACGGTAAGGCGCTACTTCGGTAGGGTTTTAGTATCAGGATTCCTTCTGCGATGGAAAGTATCCTGTTCTCAGTATTGCATTAAAAAGGTATTTGATCATTACAATCCCTTCAGGTGGAAGTTCTTTTAGGATTTTGGCATTTATTATATCGAAACCAAGAGTGTTCTTTTGATTTACTTTAGGTACATTGAGAAATTGTACGATGGCGTTTTCCTCTTCTCGTGATATTTCTCGTGGGAACGGTTGAAATACCTTACCCAGGTGTTGATCAAATGTATTGGCTTTTTCCAGATCGCTTCTAGCCCATACGCCTCTGCCATTTCTGGTTAGGGGAGAGTTCCATTGGATGCATTTAATCTTCTTGGTAACTTTCCACAGTGAATAATCAGTTTTTCCAAAAAGGATTCGATAGTTAGATTTGTGTATTCTTTTAGCATCCGTTTGAGTTCGTTTTGTTTTATCATTAGGTGCCCGGGTTTCTTGCCACCATTTCCTCAATCTTCTTATTCATCTACTTTTGTTTTAATAAAGTCAGAGCAATTCACTGACTTATTCTTTCACTCCATGCAGCTCTGCGTATTGTTTTCGTAAAACTTTCTGTTGCTTCTTCCATTTCTTGATCGGGCTTTAATGGAACTTGTACGTTTATCTGAAAGGATATTATACTTCTGAACAGTTCCCAGTCCGTAGATTTGATAGTTAGTGTTGCTAGGTTTGTTTTGTGGCAAACTTGTGAGAGTAGGTTTAATAAGATAGGAGTCTGGTCAGATGATGGAGATCGCTAGGCCAGAATTATACAAAAATCATTGATGTACGCAATGCGTTTTTATGGTTTATTAGATACATAAAATCAAATCTTTAGCTAGTACTTAAAACTTAAAAGAAAATACAAAGGCTATCCCATTCAAATAGAATGGAAGGTTAATGTGTTATGTGTTACTCTTTTATAGAAAATTATATAGTTAAACATAATTTTAGCTAAATATTACATCTGTCAACGCCAAAGTCATTAGAAAATAATTATAGCAGATATCATCAAAAAAAAAAGAAAAGCATTCTTCCGAAACAACTAAAACGGAAATTACTCTGTAGATACCACCTGATAGAAGTTCTGTTGGGATTGTTATTTTGCAACACAACTTTGTGCTTATAAAACCGTTGAAGACAATCAGAAGTGTATCAGTATTAAAACCTCTTCTAAAAGGTAAAAAGATGCATAAAGTTATTTACTTGTGCATCCTACTGATATCATTTGCTATTTCGGTAAGAGTTTGATATTACAGAGTTACATATAAACCTAACTAAACCACTGTTTGCTTATTATAGTACGAGCAAAATGATTATAGGATGGATTTTGTAAGGTTGGAAGTACTAACCTACAATAAAGAATATTTCAGAGACGTTAAAATTACCACATTTAAATACAACAGAACTCAACCTGCAATAAATGGAACTTTCGATATAAAAATTGCTTTAGGAAAGGATATCTACGTACGTACGAGGGCGGTTCAATAAGTACCCGTGTTAGAAATGAAGACACAATTTTTTTCAAAATTTTTTTTTTATTTTTTAACATAGTCTCCTTTTAGAAATATACACTTCTCCCAACGTTCCTGCCATTTTTTTAACCCCTCCAAAAAATAGGGTTTGTCGAACTCTTCAAAATACGCCTCTATCTCGGCGATGACTTCCTCGTTTGAGCTAAATTTTTTTCCCGCAAGCCATTTCTTGATGTTAGGAAACATGAAAAAGTCGCAGGAAGCCAGATCGGGTGAATACGGGGGGTGCGGCAGCAATTCATAAAGCAATTCATGCAGTTTGGCGGCGACAACTCCGGATGAATGTGCTGGTGCGTTATCGTGGTGAAACAGCACCTTCTTTTTCGCCAAATGCGGCCGTGTCTCCTTCAATTTTTTGTCGAAGCTGTCTAATAACTCACTGTAGTATTGTCCAGTGATCGTTCTTCCTTTTTCTAAAAAATCCATGAGGATGACGCCGTTCGCATCCCAAAAAATCGTCGCCATGACCTTTCCGGCCGATGGAACCATCTTCACCTTCTTTGGAGCAGATTCGCCGGGAGAAATCCATTGTTTTGATTGTTGCTTAGTTTCTGGTGTGTAATGATGAATCCAGGTTTCATCAACGGTGACAACGCGACGCAAAAACTCCTTCGGATTTCGCTTAAATTGCTCCAAACACTGCTTCGAAGTTAACAGCCGCATCCGCTTGTTGTCCACCGTTAGCAATCGCGGCACCCATCGCGTCGACAATTTTTTCATCGCCAACTTATCATGTAAAATATTAATTGCCGTTCCGGTCGACACACCTACGGCCTCTGCTACTTCACGCACTTTCGTTCGTCGATCAGCGAGAATCATGTCGTGGACTTTTTGAATGATTTCCTCGGTAACCACGTCTGCCGGGCGTCCTGGTCGCTCCTCATCAAAAACGGATGTTCGCCCACGTTTAAATTCGTTGAACCAATATCTAACTGTGGTCATAGATGGCGAAGTGTCCCCATAAACAGCATCCAACTTTGCTTTTATCTCCTCGCATTTTTTCCCATCCAAAAACAGAAAGCGAATTACCGAACGACACTGCTCTTTTTCCATCTTAGCTAAAATCACGAAACACGTCTTACTCAAATGGCTGTCAAATCCAAACTAACCTATCAATCAGTCTGCAATTTGTTATACCGTCGTTTGATAGATGGCAGCACACGATGATAACACCAACTTCCCTCAGGAACGCCTTCTGTCGTCAAACACGGGTACTTACTGAATCGCCCTCGTATTAATAATAATTAGTGCAGTGAATCGTGGAATTACTTAAATTGTTTTAGGTAATTGCTCAAGCATATAAGTTTGCAAGCAATGAGTACCGATTATTTCCATTACGTTTGGGTTTTAATCTATGCGAAGCTTTGGATAAAAATGAGTTTGGTCTAAGTAGTGTGTATCAACACGGAAACTTTTCTGGGTGCCCTATAAAAGCGGTAAGTTTAACTGAAGGGTAATTCTATCAATTAATATTTTTGATTCTACTTAGGAACGTTACTGTATTATCAATTGGGTCCCAGATCAAAAAAGATTTCCTCCACGTATTCCAAATGGAGACTATAAGGTGTATTTGGAGGTGATGTTGTTTTCTGAAAATGTGGCAACTCTTCAAGGTTATGGAATTGTAAGTCGACCATTGGGAAGACGACACTAAATACTAATGAATGTAATTAAATGCAATTACAATTCTGACAATAATCAGTGCTTGTAATTAAGAAGTTATTTGTTGTATCAAGCAGCTATTTAATAATAATAAAAAAAATTTATATCCTCTTAAAGTAAATTTTTCATTTAGTTTCCAGTTTGCATGGCAACCACCAGAACAGAAATCTTCCGTAATTAAGATGTAACTTCTTTGGCTAGGCTAGGAAAATCTTTTTATCGAAACTCATTACCAAAAATTTACGTAACATTAAAATACATAATATTTAGCAACGGCTTGACAAGTCTAAATCATTATCTACAGGATTGAAATGACCAAAATTATGATTGTTCAGAACTTATCAAAATATAAATTAGTTTTACCCGGTATACAATCATCATAAAATTTGAAAAATAACAACAGTCTAAACTCTCAGAAATATAAAGAGTTACACGTAAAATTACCTGTAATTAACTTGCCCATCTTTGATAATATCTTTACCATGTGGAGGAGTTCTATGATACGTTTAGTTATTACTTTAATAAAAACCTGCATTGTTTGAAGGTTCAAAAATTAATTTTGATAATATGCTGTGATGTTGATTCCACTATTATCTTGAAAAGTAGTCAAAGCAAAAAAACAGTCAAATAGTGAAAATGATACTGAAATAGTCAAACTTTAGTTTCTTAATTTTTATAATTCATAACAAATCATTTTAGAAACTATTAGCGTTCGGAAAGAATCAACAACACAGGAAAACATATAGTTAGCACCGAGTAATTATAATAAAGTTTCTGACGACAATTAATGAAACTTCCACTCATTGCGATAAAAATCATTTAATGCAAAACGTCGAGACATTTCGTAAGCTGAACATTACAGAATGTAGCACTGTTTAGATTGTAAGTCAAAAACTAAGTGTCAAAGTACCACCACGTTGTAACAAGTTGTCTGAAAAGTCACCGCACCCGCGACCTTGCATTCCCTTTCTACCGCGCTACGCTCGTAACCGACGCAAAGTCCTACCATGATAAAATCTAGTGCCCTAGCAACTGCCCCAATAAATTGTTTACCGGCCCTGAAAACAGCACCGGACATTTGACATTTAAGCCGGGACTCTTCAATCCCTTTAATAAACAGAAGGAAATGAGACTTTCAATTCGAGGAATTCCGAGAGCATCGAGACCTCATTATCAAAAAATTCCAGAACCGAAAAACAGGGAGAAGAAACCGCCAAAAGAAAGTCGAAGAAGAATTTATCTGACGAAGAACGATACCCAAACTCGAAATAGCTGACTTTCATGTATGGCGTATTTATTGCTTATAGAAATACGAACTAATTGAAGAGACAAAGAAGTTTAAAATCTCTACAAAAGATTTAATGAAAGAGCTACATTTGTCGACGATTCAGCCGAACCCACTTGTTAATTGTTAATCCTAGGCTCTTTTACTATTTCTTTTTACATTTCTTTCTACCTTGAGCTAGCCTTGAAATATTGTCCAAACAATTCCTCTAATTTCAGCAGCCCTTCTTACATCATCCTTCCATGATTTTCAAAGTCTTTTTCTCTTTCTTTTGCCTACTTCTTTTGTTTTATATATCTGTCTTTCTATCTTTCATTCTTTCTATTAGCCATTGTAGTTGGTTTTGTTGTATTGTGCTCTCTACTGGTAGTATTTTCTGGCGGTTTCTGAAAGTTTCATTTCTAATTCTGCCTCTTCTTCAGCCGCTACTTACGAAGTGAAAAGCGTCTTGTGTCAAGGGAGGATGTCAACCTTACCCGACGATAAAGCTAAACACTATCAATGGTACCAAACTGGTGACGGCGAACCCCTATACCATCATCGCATAGCTTCGCGATCAACCACCTGTCTTCCTCGAACTTATGCTACGCTATATCGTCTCAATTATTACTTACGTACAATCATATTTGCCCGTCTGAGTGAAATGCCCAGTTCTCTGGCAAAACTGGCCCATTTTATTTCTAGAAAGAGTAGAAGAGGTCCAATTGCGTTATAATTTTTAGGAAGATAACCTCTTGACAGTACTTTCCGATACTGATACTGCAACAATCACGAGCAATAAAAGATGTAGAAAAATTTCTTTATTATTTTAGTTTGTTTGACAACCAAAAGCATATTGTAGATGTGAACAGACCAGATAGTATCGCTCCAAGTGTAGCAGCTCTTAATGCGGAAGGAAAAGCAAGCTGTCCAAAAACTTCTATTATGCCAATCTAAATACTGCAATCTGCGCAGCAGTCCAGAATCGACCGCTCATATTTGTCAAAACCAACGACCGCACTTTCCACTCTTTGTTTGACACGAGATCTGCCTGATGTTCGTCGTAGTAGTACCAATACTGGGCAACACCTGGCAATGTCCTATTTGCAAAGCGGTTCAAGAAATAAATGACTATATGACCGAAATAAACATGTCCAAGAAACACATACCTTTCAGCACACACTCGCTTTAGCATACGATGTACTTTTCAAAATGGATTTTCTGAAGACCACCGATATCTACGTAAACTTGCAAACTGGAAATAAGAAGCGGCGGCAGCAGTTGTAGCTTATTCCACAGCTCAAATAGCCTTTAGAAACAGAGTTGTCTGCACTCAACATCATTGCCATAAGCCCCAAGTAACCAAGTCATGCGAAACAAAGACTCTTTCTCATCTGTTCATCAAGCTAACATTGAAATATTCCAGACCTTATCTGACAACTGAAGTATTGTTCTCGGTTCTTCACCATCTAAGAATCCTTTCAGACAAAGATTGTGCCGTATCTCTTTATAACTTTTCCTAATTACAGCAATAAAAACCAAGGAGCACCTACTGTCAGAGCCTGTTGTTCCAAAGCGGCTCGTTATCGAGGTCTTGTTACTGAAGAAAGTTCCACTCTGAATTACCAAGTTTTGAGAGAAAAAAAAACCGAGTTGGCCCAAAACAAAAAACATTTAAAATTTATTACCCAAAGCATGTTTTGTACTTACTTTGAAAGTTCAGGTGTTCTTGTCCACAGCACTAGTAGACGTTGAACTTTGACTTGATCATTTTCATAAGATACTTAAGTTGTTAGATTTGTAATTTCAATTAAATTTCTCCACTGAAGATTTATCTAGTCATTTAAAATAAAGAAAGTTAACTTGAATATCACAAGCAATACTCAAAACCTGTTAGAAATATCCTCTAAAGTCTAAGGTTCAGATTACTCTAATATAGTTAACAAATACGTTTTGATTAAAAATAGCTTGGTTGAGTTTTAGGTATAAGGTTATCAGATTCTACAAAACAAGAAACACAGATACCTTGTTAGCTATCGCTGCATTTTAGGAATGTCGAGTTCAAAATAAAGTATTAAAATAATAAAAAAGAGTGTCAGGTAGGTCCAGACTATTCTAACACGCTTGTAACCAACGCGGGAGTGGCAACATGCAATCTGTTAATTTTCTGATTTTTAAATTTTTTATTAAGTCAATCAGAAATTTGTAAAAGTTAATAGTAGTCCAGTTTTACAGTACGTTTAAACGGTTTTTATTAAACAGCTTAGTTTTCTAAAAAGACGTGCAAGGATGTTACCTTCAAAATCGTCATATCTAGGCAAAAATATGGAAAACTAGAAATAATGTAAAAGCGATATGATAAATCAATATCGTTCATATCATCTGGGATCTTACAAACATTCCAATATAGAAATCTCGAAATTAAAAAATTCTTGGTCTGAATTGAAGGGGAGGAAGCACGTTTGAAAACCTAGCCAGATTTATGTACGATCAATGTTAAAATGAAATTACAAATTACAAACAACCACATATACAATTGAGGCAAAGCCATAATTTGTTATTGCAATTAAGGCGAACTTTACAATGTGATTAAAAATACTGAATTACAATTCAAGATGCGTAATATTGTTTTATGTACAATTTTCAATCAATTTCGAACTCCAACGTTGCATTAACTATTAAATACATAACTCGCAGTAAAATATTTAAAATGAGCCGATGAAATATGTGCACTATGTTGATATTCACAACATTCTGAATATCATTAAAATCGCTTTATTAAATTCTAGTTAAGTTATTAAATTTATCATCATGAATTATTTAGATGTTTTTCTTCAATTAATCGAACAAGAAGAGACGATATTCATAGCGTATATTTCTGAAAAGAATCCCTTCTAAAAAGATTTCATCAACACAAATAAAATTGTCCAATAGTCAAACTAAATAACACATCAAGTCTTTTTCAAAAACTTTTCACCAACTCAGGAAGTTAGATGGCTTTATATGATGCCTGAATGCAACATAAACGCGCTTCGGATAAATTCGTAAAGTACTAAAGTTTTATTAGAAAACTGTGTTAGCTTTATTCTATAGGAAAGTTTCTATTTTACTGTGTCTTATTCAGAAAATATGATAAGTGAATTTATCAGCTGTCTGGTTTAGGATTGAATATGAATTATTAATCAAGAGAATTCTGTTTTTTTATTTTTTTTTAGTTTCCTAATTATCTCAATAAATCTTCGGTACAAATTAAATGTTTCTTCTTTATAACAACGCAGCTCGCAGTGAGTGGTATAATTATATTTAACTGCGGCTACTGTTTTTAAAGAAGACAGTTAAAAAGAGAAAACTCACCTTTCTTGCTGGCGTGAAAACTGTCATCCCTTGGCACGTACCGAATGTCATATTCCAAGGAAGTATACGGCAAAATAGTTTTATCCCTATTGATTTTATAGACAGCATACTTGAAAGCTAATTCAGTGATGCTGTCCCTCTGGTCTTCTGTGAATATGGCACCTAAAATAAATTTTATTAGTTTTACCAACTAATATAATAATTCAGTTTATTAATAACAAAAATACTTGACCGAAACAGTAAAGCAAGCTGCTGGCGACTAAAGGGTAAAAACTGATAAGAAAATACGAGCAATAAAATAATATGTTATGAGAAAATTCCCGACTCGTAACTTATTTTTGTTTTATTATACCACACCATAAAAAAGAACAAATTGAAAAATAAATCCGTACAAATCTTGCTGCCTTTACATTGTAACGGTTTGAGTAGCCAGTAGCATATGGCCCTTCTTAGACACTTTATACTGTTATCTTGACATTGTATTAAATTAGTAGATCGTTTCAAAGAAAAGTTTACTTACAGAGAAAAATTTCTATTTCAATTAATTGCATATTCTAGATTTGGAAGAAAGAAATATTGTTATTATAGTGCTACTCTTTTTTATATTAGGGTATGAATACGACTTTATACTTATTATGCAACTGTGATCATTTTACTTCTTGCTTCTTTTAAGGCAAGCAAGAATTTTGTAAGGAATTAAGGAATTAATATCGCATTGAAAATTCAACACGTACTGTAGCCTATTACAGACGAACAGGCGTAAAATTCAAAGGGCTTTTGTAATGTGTCGTACCGTTCTACCGTATTTACTTTGTCGCACATTAAGACGAAACAGAAATGGAAGGACGCTTCCTAAGAAAAGAATTTGTTTCGCGTCAAGTTAGTTTCAGATAATCATAAGAATTGTCTTGCGTTGCAGTAAATTAGTCGTTTTCTTCTTTTTTTAAGTATAATATTCAGTAAAATTGGAAAACGGTTACAGAAGTTTTAGTTCTAAATGTTATGAAAATATCAGTGTCTCGAAGTCGTGCGAAAGAGGCGCTGGCAAGGTGCTCCCCTCACCACTATTCAGACGTTCCCTGGGTATTGGGAGCCTAAGCCGTCTGAGCATCTTTACGAAGCCATCTACAAGCTTTCCGAATGGATCGTCAAATGGTGAGGCAATACGTAAACCATCAGAGTTTCACAGCACTGCTAGCAGTATTCGCTCGACTGATCATCCGACACACCTTTCTACCTACCCGGGCTATCGGTGAGAAGCAGTGTGATTCGGAAAAGTCACTGCACTCATTGCCTCAAACATATTACAAATCCTTAAACCGACACTCTAGACATAGCTTGGTCTTCACGTTTAGGCTTATTTAAGTTTCTTGCTGACTGATAAATGTCCTGTGTTGTGCAAATAGAGGCAAACTTTGGCTTTACTTATTTATACCCATTTGTCTATCATTCATTGCCACTACTCGAGCCAGTTGGCCACACCGGCAGGAGCATCCGGAGCCTCCAGTTACGATCCACCAACGGAGACGTTCAAAGATTTACCACAGAGCGACTTGGATGGATGACGATATCATAGAGAAGGGTGTCGTCTACAGTCGCTAAATCCAACTGCCGCATCTACTCTGCAAATCTACGCCTTATTTAGCCGGCTAACAGTGCGCTGTCCCATACCCAAACGTGGCTAGACTCGGCCTGGTCTCCGAAGTCCAAGCCACAGCGGCTGACAAAATCGTCTACAACTCAATATCACGGTTTCATACCGTTTGTTCGTGGAGGTCATTCATTTTCATTACGGTCACCACCATCTACCAAGTTTGCTACGTCTTCTTGTGCTCGTTTTTCGGCCATTCTACCTTGAAAATTTTATTATTTGATTATGTAAGAGAGATTCAATCGTAAACAAACGGTTGTTTTCAGTGACTTTCTAAAATTTGTCGCATCCATTTTTACTATAAAAATCAAAATTTGGTTCTTTCATAGCATTTTTTTTTGTTATACTGAATTGTTCTAAAAGTTCAGTGTACAAACAAGATCTTCTTAGGTAGTCACGTAGAAAATTCTTGAAATTATCTTCGTAAACTTAAAAGGGTTGTCTTGATGTCTCGTACCGTTCTAATGTACTTGCTTTGTTGCACACGAAGAAAAAATGCTCGTTAGGCAACGAATGCATGTTGAATTAAGTTAGTTAATTCCAGCCAGCTAGTCATTAGAATTATTTTGTAAGCAAATTCATAGCTAGATGTTTTAAAATTGTTCTTTGCAAATGTAAAATTTAGTAAAATTGGTTTTATTCTTAGAAACAAATAGCGATTTGTATATAGATATTAAATATGTTCTAGTAAAAATCGCTGTGAGATAGTGGTCTGTGGAAAGTTTTAGTTTTGAATGTTATGGAGATGTTCGCGTGTTACAAATTGACTTTACTGTAGAAAATCGAATTTGATCGTCTTGTTTTTGTAGCATTTATTTATTTTACATTGAATTTCCTTAAAAGACCAGCAGAGAAACATACACTTCTGTTAATTATATTATAAATATCTCGTCTACGGGTCTATCACGCAAAGCGACGGACTAAGACTTCGCGAAAGTAAAAGTAAAGGTGATAGTTATTAGTGTTAGTGAGTGAAAGGTTATTGAGTAATTCTATTTGCTATAGAATTACAAGTGAGACAGTTAAGTAATATAGTGCGAAGAGCCGAGGAGCAGACGGGGCAAACGTTATACGTCTCGAGTGAAATCGTAGGCAAAAAACGAGTTTTACTGGGCCAAACGTGCAAGCGGCGCAGGTTAAAGCTACGACGATGGCCTGTGGCGGAACAACCAGTAGGGCGATAAATAAGCTGAAAGCGGGCCATGAGAGCCACATTGAGGACAGTGCACGGAAGAGAGACTAAGAAGAAGATTACTCATTCGGGAAAAGCAAATTAACCAAGAGGTCCTCAAGTAAACAAAATCAAAGAAATGACGCGCTACTATTAAACATGATGTCTGAAAATGAGTGAATAAATTAAAGAAAATAAGAAAGGGACATAAAAAAAGCTTAGAAATAATCAAGGAATTAAGAATGAGAAACAATAGCTTGAAAGTAGAATTAAAGAAATCCAATAAAAGGATCGAAAAACGGAAAAGGAAAAAGAAGAGGAAAAATTTAAAGATTAAAAGAGTACCAATAAGTACAAATAAGGAAAAAGTCTTGAAAGAGCAATTAGATGACTTCTTGAGCAAACACCTAAAAGTTAAACTCAGAAGCGCAGTTAAATTGGGAGACAAAATATGCGTAATGAAGACCGAGAATATGACAGATAAATTAAACATTCCCAAAAATAAAAATGAAAAATACAACAGAATATGCAATTTATGTAAAATCAAATATGACTAAAAAAGAAAGAGAGATACAGGCATACAGAAGAAAAGAGCAAGGATAACCACATTAACACTGGGTAGATGAAGATAAAGTAAATGAAAAAGAGTGAATATGGATGAACGTAAAGAGAAACTCAAGGAAGCTTTCAACATAGAAATAACAAAAAACTGAACGAGAGGGCAGGGAAGAGATAAAGACAAGAATATCGGCAATAGAAAGGTAAATAATGAAATAGAGATAAAGAGTATAAACATCGCGACCTGAAATGTAAGAGGACTACGAGACAAAGAAGAAGAATTAATCCAAGAAATGAAAAAAGGCAAGATAGAATACATGGAGGTAACGGAAACAAAGAAGAAGGGAAAAGGTTGTAGTACAATACATAATGGATACTGGCTAGTATGAAGTAGTAGAAGTAGTAGTAGAATGAAAATATTATAATACAATTGGCGAAATTAAATATATAAGGGAGAGATTGCTATTAGTGAAAGTACAGTTCGATGGCTAGGGAAACTTTTGGAACCTGACAACAGCGTGTGGGTCGAACAAAAAAGGAAGTGAATAAAGATAAAGTTTATGAGAAATTCCAAAACGAGATAGATAATGCAGACGGTGAGACCATAGTCATAGGTGACCTAAATGGCAGAATTGGGAATAACATCAGAGAAGTAGAAGAATATATGGGCAGGAAAAGGAAGACGGTTCAAAATGGAAGCGGTAAGAGAATTATATAACTATGTAGAAATCATCAACTAGTAATAGCAAACACTCAATTTAAACACAAGAACATACACAAGATAAAATGGCACAGACGAGGAAGAAATGTTTGGTGGACAAGCAGATATGGAAGAACATTAAGGACGTAAGAATATCGAGGTCACGAAATCGGAAACGATCACTACTTGTTAAAAGCAAAACTGTTAATAAAAAAAATGAAAAGAAAGAAAAATAAAAAATAAGAAGCTATAAGAACATGGACACAAAATATAAATACCAAGAGAAACTAGAAAAAACTTTTAATGAGATAAGACCAAGACAAAAAACGTCGATCCATTGGGAAGTATTTAAGGAGACGATAACCAACACAGCGAAAAGTGTCTGTAGCGCAACTACAATAAAAGAAGACAAGTAAAAAGGACAGAATGGTGGAGTGACGATATCAAGCGCTTAATAAAAGATAAGAAAATAAAGTGGAAGAAATACTTGACCACAAAAGTAAAGAAGAGTACGAAAAATATAAGATAATAAGAAAGACAGTCTCGGTTGAAATAAAAAAGTCGAAAAAACTGGCATGGGAGAAATTCGGGGAAAGGCTAAGGGACTTCTGTAACTAAAATAAGAAACAATTCTTTTAGTGTTATGAAAAACAAAACAAGCAGAAGCACATCTTCCAAGACGTTAAGAATAAAGAAGGCAAAATTCTATCAGATAAAAAACTAATTATGGAATGGTGGAAACAATATTTCCAAGAATTGCTTAGAAGCGCGGATTTTAAACAAGAACAAGTACAAGAAACATTTACACCTCCAAGTGAGAAAACAGAAAAAATAGCAATTAAGATGGAGAAAGTTGAAGAACTATTGGGATTAGAGAACTAGTAGAACAATCAATAGAAGAAGCACAGTGCAGATTTAGGAAACAAAGAGGAACGCAAGACTTGTTATTCACGATGAGACAGATTGGAGAGCGATTAGTTAGAAACAACAAAGAAGCACATATATGCCACATAGGCCCTTGACAAGCTGAAGAGAGAAGAAATATGGAGTAATTTAAATAAGAGAGGAATCCCTCAAGGAATAATCCTATCTGTACTATTTTTCGTGACTGCCTAGTAAGAGTCAGACACAAAACATCAGATAAATTCCGTACTTGGGAAGGAGTAAAACAAGGCTGTATCCTTAGTCTCTTGCTGTTTACTCTAGTGATGGATGACGTAATAAAAAAAGTTAAACCAGAATTAATAGATTACTATGTAGAGTATAGAAAGTTACAAGCTACAGACTGGCGTTTGCAGATGGCATGGTTCTAATTGCAAAATCGAGCTCTGCAAAATAATTTAAATAAATACATCAAGGAAATGGAAAGAAAAAAAATGAAATTGAATGTAAACAAGACAAAAACCATGATTAGAGCAAAGCGCAGAAGAGATCACCAAATAAGTGCTAGTGGAACAAAAATCGAACAAGTCGAAAATATAAATACTCAATCAAGCCAACAAAATTGAAGAAGAAATAAAGGCAAAAACCGAGGCAGTAGGCAGACGCTTCAAGGTGATAAGATCAACATTTATGGCAAAAAAGGAAGTCCCAGAAATAATCAAAAAAGACGTATATAAAATAATAGCAAGGCCAATTTTAACGTATGGATGTGAAAGCTGGACAATGACCAATAAAATAAGAAGTAAGATTCTTAAGACGAATAGCCAACAAGACTAGAAAAGATAGAAACCGCAATGAAAGAATTAGCGACAGCTGATATGGTTCGGTCACCTGAAGAATGCAAGAGGGGAAGACTAGCTAGAACAATATTCTAGATGAAGACAACGGAGAGGAAAGGAAGAGGGAGGCCTAGATGGACTTGGAAGGCTGACATCAAGGAATATGAGATGGGATCAAGCTAAAGAGGCTGCTCTGGACAGGAAAGAGTGGAACTTGTCTTACGCCTAACGGCAGATAGGCTCAACGTTTAAATGAAATAAAAAGAAGTGATGTGATGATAAAATGAACTTAAATCAAGTGAAAGCACCATACAGTTTGGTTTTAGTCTGCAGTTACACAATCGTAAACATTTATGATGGTAATTAAACTAGATAATTATTTTGAGGTATTTCTACGTGCTTTTTTATTAGTTCTGCAATTCTTCCCTTTATAAACAGATTTTAGGATTTATAAAGCCAGTGCAATGTTAACATTATTCAAAGTTTCATCAAGATAGAGAGTCTGTAGATACTTAAAAGCATTATGTTTGTTCCATCTAAAAGCATTTATTGGTTCAAGTACAACAATTTTCTTCAATTCTGCAAGTGACTGACTCGATTACACATTGCATTTAATGATGTAACTTTTTCTATACACTCTAGAATGTAAATATTTTCTGAAATGTTTAGAAAACTTTTTTACAGTTACAAATCTTCAACAGTTAGAAATTCTCTGAAAAGACCCCCTGAAGTTTTCTCATTAACTTTTAACGGGTTGTCAGAGAGAAAGTTCAGGAAGAAATTTAAATATTCTCAAACTTTATGAAAAAATACTGCAGCGGTAATTTGCGCAATTTTATAAAAGTGAAATTTGATAATCTTGGAATTTTGATAAAAGAAAAACGGGATAGTAGTAAAAAATGAAACATATTTTTAATAAATTAGAATTTCAAATTTTCATCTCAACATCAGTTCGACATGTTCGAATAAATGACGTATTGATTACAACGTCAAGGCAGTGAAAGCAAATTGCTTAATTAAGCAACTGTCCAAAAAAGTGTATTCTGTCGGAAAACATTCAGAACATTTTTTCTAGAAAGTTTAATAAATTTGTTATTTCTGTTAAAAGGGAAAATTGTATACGAATATTTCTAAATTAAACATTTCTGAAAACATTTAAAACTTACATACATAAAATGAAAGGGTAATAAAGGTCAGGGTTGTATTTCATTCAGTATTTTGCTTTTCGAAATAAAAAATAACCACTACATAAATCCATAGCGCATTTTCAGAATGGAAGTGATGTCACGAGCCTTCATATTAATTACACAAAAACAAAAATTATGACAGTCGACGGACTAAACAAAAACAGACCTAAATTTCAAAGCATGGTGAACTGCACTGACAAGTTGATATATCGTACGTAATATACAACATAATCTGAATGATTTAACTACAAAAGTGATTCTAAAAATATTTTTAAAATAAAAATAAAAATTTATATTTCAGATTAATTGCATCTTCTTAGCTTTTTAGAAAAAATAAGAATTGAAATGGAAGAAACATTGAGAATTATACTGAGCCACTTGATGAGAGAGACAGTACGCCTGAGACCTAGTAGTTTTTCCAAGCAAATTTGGAAAGCAAAAAACAAAAAAAAACAGAGAAACAAATACGAGTTGAAGTGACGAGCTCTGTTAATACTATTCCCGTCTTCTTCATCTTATCAACAGTATACTGTGTTTCCCGGACGCGCAGAAGTATAGTGCTCAATCTAGTAGGATAACCGCCATCTTGCCGGAATTCCTGGGACCCCGGATCGAAAATTCATCTTACTTCCACCAGTCGATATTCTGCGTTGAATCACATCTCCACATCATTTTCACTTAATATCCACAAAACTTTGAGATTCCACAAGTCTGACGTCCACTACATCTTCTTTAATCTTCAACTTCAATTTCTATTTACCATTGGCATTGGGACCATCCTCACTTAGAGGTGTAAACGCTAATACAGCACTAAGGCCCATCAGCTTCTTTTTGCCACCATCGGTGTTCCGGTAAGATATCTAAGTCCAAAATATCTACACGGGTACACCAACTCGCATTGAAGCCACTATCTAGCGCTCGATCACTACTTTGCAAGGGCAAAAAGGAACTTGCTGACCCAACATCCTGTCTCTACACCATTAACATATTCGACTGTTTAGCAGCTGAAGAAGACAGAAACTTTTCTAAAACGGCCACCGACATTTTCAGGTATCCAGAATGAAGTATCAACTTATTAACATCATGCAATTCTATCAAAGTTCCTTGCAGTACTAATCCCAGAGTTACCTGACTGACAACAGCATTTTACAGCTTATCATCTTCTGCGCCTTCTAGTTTATATTTTACTTCAGTACCCATAGTCCACTCTTGCTTTGTAAACTCTTAGAAGAAGAACACAGCATCAGCAACCAACCAGCGCTACAGCAGTCATTTATTGGCCAACCTTCTTTCATCAAACATCAGTCACAATAACGCAGTTGATAAAAGAATACTGATGAACTTCAAGGTTAGTTACCCGATGACGTTGCTGTTGCAGGCATCATCCGATTATTCAGCTGGAGTTTAAAACGAACAGCCAGCTCCACGCGCAGCGACGATTCTGGATTCTAGCATAGTCATGATCGATATGATTAAGTATTGGCTGTAGAGACGTCAACTAATTTGTCGAACTGTTTTATTGCTAGTGTTGCATTGACTTAACTAGGTTGGCACTAGATGTGGATGGATTATAGCAGACCCCTCTTCTATAGGCGTGCACTGTGTAAGTGAAGCTTCGTAGCAGTAATAAACCAGCCTACTTTCAGCTTCTGGGCGTTTATTAATGTTATTACAAATAGGATAGACCTAAAGATGGCGTTTCGAACCCCAATCACACGGAGAAAGGCTACCAAAGTCTGCACACTACCAGACACCATAGAGAAAAGAAGAAAAGAAAATCTCCACCCACAGGAAATTACTAAGAACGTTTAGCTGAGTATTAAAACCAAATCAAGCAAACAAACGTCAGGAGGCTTCCGAAGGCAACCGTGATCGAGCTCCATAGGTAAGACTCTGGCTCCCTATTTCTATCCTAAATACCTAAATACCTATTGCTCCACCTACTATTCTGTCATCCTACTTAGTCTCCCTACCTTATCTATGTTTTGTGACCATCTATATCCTGCCATAACTAATCTCCTATCTCCTTTGGCTCTAGCCTGTTGTTCTATCCTACATTTGAAAAGCACATGTTCAGCATTTTCTTCCCTTCTCCGCACATTCTATCTCCTCTATGGATAATTTCCATATTTTAACTAAGTATGATCTAAAGTTCTCATGCCCCGTGATTAGCTGTACTACGTCCCTATCTAATTTTCCTATTCTAGCTGAATAAACTTTGCTACTGGCCTACCTGTGTTGCCGCGACTTCATCTCTCATCCCATGATTCTATTACCCTTTCCCTTAACCTTCTTTTTACTAATGTTCTAGGGACGGTGTCTAAAAGCGTCTCCGCTCCTTTGCTAGCTCGTCTGCCCTCTCCTTCTCCTCTATCCCTACATGTACTTTAACCCATCTTAACCTATCCACTACCTCCCTGAATACCTGCCATGTTTGTACCTGGAATCTAGTTGTGTTTCTCATACCCTCTAATGCCATTAAGGCTGATTTAGTATTGTTATTTAGTGTACGCTTGGCAAATGCAAAATCATTATCCCTAACGAATACTAATGCCTCTCTAATGGCGAGGAGCTCGCACTAGAAACTAAATTTCTCACTCGCTATTTCGTTCCCTGCTTTCCCATCCTCCCATCTGTATAAATTTGTATTACATCCTTATTTTCTTGTTCCTCCCCATCCCTAACCGTAAACCTAAATTCCCTTATGTCTGCTGGATGCTCTATCTCTCCTATACCCACCTTACGTTCTACCTATCTTCCTTCTAACCCTAATCCTTCCTTTATCTGTTGCGACCGACCTTTAAAAACTAGCTCTTCATCTATCTGTGCTTGTAAATCCAAATCTGTCGGTACTATTTGACTGAGAACTAATGACGCTTCTGTTGATACTGTACTGTATGCTGCCGCTGCCCTAACTTTGTGCCCTTAGCAACTTTCGTTTTTGCCTAACCTCTAAATGTCCTGCCCAAATAGAGACGGCTGGTTGAATGACCCCTTTGTATACTTTAGCTACAGTGTTACCCCTAAAGCCCCAAGTGAGTCGAGCCGCCGCCCCTATCTGTTTCCCCCTTTGAGCTACATATTCTACATAAGCGTTCCAGGACAACCTATTATCTATCATGACCCTCAAGTATTTAATAGCATCCTTACAATATACCTTCTCTTCCCCCATTCTAAAAGTCGATCTTTCTTGTCCTGGCCTCTTTCCAAAAAACAAAGCTTCCGTTTTCCTAACGTTAAGTTTCAATTTTTCTCCCTTAGCCCAATCTGGTAAGCTACTTAGTGCTTCCGTTCTCCTATCTTTGAATAGCTTACATTGAGCTGCCCTTACTATCAATACTACATCATCCGCAAAAGCTACTATTTTGCACCCCTCCAATCAGTGGTAAACGGCACAATATCAACCGTCGTCTGTGGTAGTAGTTTCTGATATGAGTTTGTTTGGTCACAGTGACCTAAACCTCTGGACTCAAACGGCATCTGGTCACGTTTAAATTTGCTACAATGCAGGGTCGGAAGGCTAGACAATGCGTTTACCTAAGTCTTACCCCATTTCAGAACTTTCAAAGAGCACGGAAGCAACAGACACCGCTCTTCTCAATCGCATGGTTTTCCCTTCAAGTTGTCTTTGATCTTCGAACGTTGCTAGATCTCCAACTTAGATGGTAGCCTAAGTGAACGGTGAAGCAGTCTGGAAACTAGTGGTTCAAATCTTTAGACAATGTAGTGGATCAGCTTGGAGCGGATCGATGGTGCGCCAGCCAAAGTTCTCGTTAGTTGGTACAGCACACGATATTATCAGTCAACAGTTTCCGCGTACACGTATCTTTTTGAAGTGGTGTTGTAAGCAGAAAGGGAAAATGAAAGTAGAAAGTTAAGGTCTTTGTTGTACGTAGAATAACCTTAGTCGTAAGGGATGGTACACGTCACGGCTTTGAACCCAGGAGTAGGTTACACCTGGAGAGAAGTTTTTTGCGGAATACCTAATTAGGACAATCAGAACAATGGCCAAGACAGTGCTGGTAGAAAATGATATTTTACTTATCAGAAGCACACCATCCCGCACAGATTGGTCGAGGTAACGATCATCGCAGAACTAACCAGTTAGCAGCGATTGTAGATGGCTTTTCCCACTAGCGGCATCGTCCAGTAACAACCTTGTGATATCCTTTCACAGCAGGAAAAAATTCTGTAATAATGTTTATTTAAGAAGAATCCGTTATTGGTCATGTTTTAACGTAAGTCTGCAGTTCCGAAATGTTATTGATCTTTATTAGTTTGATCGTATACAGATAAAACCAACAAAATTATTAATTCAATTCTTGTCTTGCTAGATTATTCATGCAAACGTAAATCCTTGTAGTTTTATAACTTTCTGGAATTTGTCTTTCATAAAGATTTATTTAAACAATCCAAAGCTAAATGAAAAACACCTGGAGTGACGACCCCAGTAACATTATTGTTGTTATTTGTATTTAACATTTTATTTCATGTGTGCTTTTTTCACAAGCGACAGCAAAATTTCTAATATCCAAGAAGGTTTTATTATTACGACTTTTTGTTACTTTCATATTTCCGGCGTTCTATGCAATGCGCCTGGTCGGTTTTTAAGGAATGTGAACCAGGACCTCTGTAATCTGTTAATTGTACCAATTTAATAGTATGCTAATAGATATTATCAATTTACCTTTTGGCTTGCTTCTGGTATTAGCAAACACATAGATGGTTTCAGTGATCAGCTGTTCCGGCACCAAAGGACGTTGACTTTCATCTACCTACATAATATCAGCTTAATCTCTCATTGGGAGTGTAAGTATCTTAAGAGAGTGTAGTACAATCTCGATTACGTCTACTTGTGCAGCGTTCGAACCTGTGGTTCGACCTTGATAAGCATCTCGCCTACTGACCTAGATACGGAGATTAGGCCACCGACTTTCTACTGAGACTGGCACCTTCTTGATGCCAAACCCCATAACGGTTATTGTATCACTACTATCGTCTACCGCCGGCTCTAGGCCTTCCTCGTCCACGACCCGTCTTCGACTGTCAAAAGCTAGCATTATAGGTGGCATAACGATTTTATGCATGGTTGCGTATATCGATAGGTCACTAATAGCAGTTTTGCACGTAACAAAGGAGTTCTCAGTAACGAAAAGCTCAAACTTGCCCAACCATCACAATAGTACAATCTAAACAAGCAAGTACAGGTAATAGACTATATCATTTGTCTTAGGAGTCAGTGTACCTTGTAATAAAGATACAAAAGCGTTAGATGCTAAAACGTACCATGTGCTACAAGTTTGACTTGTCATTTATTAACATAAGATACTATGATTTAGGTTAGAGGATAAAGTTTCCAGTACTTTGCTGCAGTAACCCTTAAACAACGTGTTTGACAATTATTTGACTGAGCAAACAGAGTTTTTGGTGTGACTGCTTCAAAAAGCTCTGTTTTTCAAGAATATCTTCAAGATAGATAATGCAACGAAAGATAGTTTTGTCTTTATAAGAATGAAGAAAGTTTATTAATGGCGGCATTGCTTACTAACGCATAATTTAAATGAAATGACCAAACCAAAGCAATCTATTTTAGAAATACAGTAATTAATGTCCAAAAATTCATGCTAGATGGGACGAAAGAAAAATCTGCATGAAAATCAGATTTTTCTAAATTCAGAATGAAATTGTTTCCGTTATGTTTCATCGTATGTACAAATCGCATATTTTAAGCACGAGCAATTCTACTAAAATTTCAAAATTCTCACGTAATTCTGTATGTAATCTATAAAACCCTAAAACGAACATAAAGTAGCGTAGTAAATGGTATTTCGAACTAGTTTATGAGTACATTTTAGCCGTATCTGGAAAATTGAATTTTACGTTTTATTGTCATCCCTAAGGCTAGGTACATACATAATATGCGTACAGCAATTTATGAACGCCATTTAAAATATTTGGTTGTATTTCATGCAATAACCATTACAAACGAACATTTGAAAGCTACGGAAATTATTCATCTACCATTAAATAAAAACAAATAGTATTCAGGTGATATCTACAGGGCAAGAATTACAAGTTTGAAATGGTCCTTCTCTTTTATTTCCTGACCTGGATTTTACACTTTCTTGGTGATCCACATTGTTTAACGGAAAGAGACGATTTGTTTTAGTAGCTGCTAGATCTCCGCAACACGCTATTCAATAAAGTGGAGTCCCCCACAAATCTTCTTACAAAGCTACTTTCATTTTAAAATTAATCAATTCTACATTGAGCAATCGTATCAGAAAGATTCGAGTAATTTAGTAATTTTCCAGAGACAAAAAAACAAATAAAAGGAGAAATCAACTCGGTCAAACTTATATATTTATATTGATCCAATGTAGATAACGTACACCAAAACAGTTGAGCCAGATATCAATAAGTTATTTTCATTGACATTAACTGCCCTTCTTCTTTAAGTTCTATAGGATCCTGTTTGTATCTCGTTGCAATCCTCACGCTAAGTAGAAGCCTTTCGCTACTATGAAAAAGGAGATTGCTAGAAAGAGCCCGGCTCGTTTCAGACGATCCCCAGTAGGCTCCAGCAATTGGCGACATTTTATTTGATTTTCTATCTCAATTTCCGATTTCAAATCACATTTTCAGTTTTAGCTATGTCTCTGTATAGAATGTATTTCCTATAACATCCGATGTTATATATTATTTTGAGTGATAACTTGATTTGATGTTGATGCCAATTTTAGAATTACCCCTGTGTATATTCTTACAATATTTTTACTTTTATGTTTAGGTGTCTCAACATTCTGCTAGGTATAAAATAAAAGAAAAAAATATTCAAATTATTTGGAAGCTCTTTCAAGGGAAAATTTTGATTTTAGATTCAATGAGAGATTTCTAGGAATTTAGTTATCTGCTGAAATTGAAACAAGGTCTTAGACAAATATATAATCCTTTAATGGACCTTACTCTCCTGCTGATCCTTCGACAATGTGGACTTTGTTCAATATGATAAGATTTCAATAAATTAGTTTTACACAAATTTAAGTAAGATTAAGTAATAATAACTCAAAAGATTTAAAATTACTTAATTGCCCCAATAAGAATACAAAAAAAATTATTAACATCAAGCGCATGGTAATGAATGAGAAGAAAGCAGCCTTTTAGAGGAAAAATAAAGAATTCAATAAAACCGAAACAAAGCGATTTGCTTCAGTGGACAATGGTCGGGCCGGTCGTGGTCAAGCCTTGTGCAGCAAAGCTTACGTCTACAAGGTTTTGTCGATTTAAATTCAGTCAGCAAAAGTCATGACAGTTTTAACATTTAAATTCAAACAAAAGGAAAGTTGGAATTTTCTAAGAATTCATTGTATGCCCAAAAAGCAACATAATATGATCTTATTGTGCTGTATATTGGCAACACAATATAATTAAAGTTTCAGGACTTGTACTTTCGAAAACTGGCGGTTATAAGTGACGCTTATGGCAGTTTGAAACGAAAAACCAGAGCAGGTCGAAACAAAAAGAGAAATTTTGGAGAATTTTATAAAAGACCTTAGAAATCACTAAAATAAATAAAATTACCATTGTGATGGGCGACTAAAATGTTAAAATTGATTTGAAAGAGTTTATGACTTTATACCCAGAAAAGTACTTTGAAATGCTGTCATGAGTTTCAGTCATTCTAGAATTACCTGGCTCAATATTCCTTAGCCAAAAAGAGATGATTTGATGAGGTTGTTAATAGAATGGACAATTAACCAGCTGCTTGATTGGCACAGTGACCTTAGCGCTCATTGGCTGAATCGCAAGCTTATTCTTGCGATACGAAATGATCACCAACATTACTAAAACATAGCTATCAAGAATCACAAGATTGAGGAACTGCCGCACTTCTTAAAAAAAAATTCAAAGATGGAGATCACCAAGCGCTCTTGTTCAGGCCAACGTCCAATTTCTTTAAAATGGCCTGAAGGAGCTCTAATTCACCAGCAGTGTTTGGGAATCTAAATTCTATACTTTGTGGACTGTAATTTGCGAAAGCGGCAAGGGCCGCAAACAAGTTCTGTATTTTAATAAAAAAAAAAACCACAAAAAGATAGGGGTACTCACCTCTGTGCTGCCCCGGCTCGAAACCCTTAAATTGGGATGAAGAAAGGGAAGGAAAAGGAAAAGCCACCAAAAGAGCACATACACTTAAAATGAATACCCAAAGTTTTGAGTATTAAACTAACATACTCCCAGCCGAAATTAATTTATTAGATTCCAAAAGAAGATTTTGATTCATAGGGAAAACAAAAAAAAACTAAAAAAAAAATTGATTCTAAATAATTTGCCTTTACTAATAAAAGCTATTGGTTGGGCAGAGGGCACAGTTTCACAACTGGCCTTTTATATAGCCCATTTTTGGTTTTAACTAAGGCAACTCTTATTATGCCATCCCTACCAGAGAAGGTTTCCCTTATTATTATATATAGCACGTTTTCTTCTACAAGCAAAACTACCATACCATGTTTAACTAGACAGGACGAAGTATTCCACTTCTGCCTCGTTTGCAGAGTATGGAGATATTCGACATGCCCGCGTCTCGAAAAGCTTTGCGTTAGCTGATCAAGCAATTGTTTTCTACCGAGTCTATTAATGGGTTGCTCAGTAAGATCAATTGCAGGTAGCGATTTCAAGGGCTTAGCTACTAGAACATGCGCCGGAATTAATGGCGCAGGATCATTCGGATCTGAACTTAACCAACCCAAGGGCCTCGAGTTGAGGAGAGCCTCTATCTGGGTAAGGATTGTTGATGGCTCTTCATAAGTCAGTATTTGGTTGTTACCCAAAACTTTGCGTAAATGTGTTTTGACGCTCTTATTTTGAGCTTCCCAAATCCCACCTATTTTAAGAGGCTTTAAAAAGAATAAATTTCCATTCAATACGTTTTTGTGCGAGTTCATTCTGTAGAAGATCATTGTAATGCTTTGATTTCACAAATTTGTAGATTTCATCTAGGGAAGTCTTGGCCATTGTCAGAGAAATCATACTACACGGTCCCTTGCAAGCTAAAAACCTATTAAAGGCACATAGAAAACTATCGGTAGATAAATCCGAAGCTAAACACACAAATAAACATACGTAAGCCTTGTGCGTTTTGATGCCCCTTTTACGACTAAAGGCGACGTGAAACGGACCTGAGTAATCTATACCCGTCTGGACGAATGGTTTTGCTTGCGCAACACGCGAAGCTGGCAAATCAGCCGTAAGAAGGTATGATGCCCTTGGGGAAACCTTGAAACACAGGTTACATTGTCGTAGGCGTTGCTTTACCACGCTACGAGCGGCTAATATCCAATACTTTTGTCTCAAAATGGAAACTATTAAATCGGGACCAGTATGGAGGTAGCTGCGATGAGTATAATCTATAACTAAATTAACTAAATGATCTCGTTTAGGTAACAAGATCGGATGTTGTTGGTCGTAGATTAGATTAGCATCAAATCAAATTGTCTGCTATAAATAGACATAAATTCTTTAGAAAAGAAGGGCATAACCCCTTTTTTTAGAAGAGAATACTCCTCTTTAAAATGTACCCTTTAAATAAGGGATGATAGCGTATCGGTTACACTAATCCTATCATTCTTTGGTAGAAGTTTTAAAAATCAAAGAACATATACTACTGTGTTCAACAATTTAGGCCAAGAAGAAAATCTCAATATAAAATTATAAAGTGGATTTTCAGTTTCGTTCGTTATAAGCACAGATAAACTATAGGCTATCTCATCTATTCGCGAAGAATTATCTGGAGTAAACTGTCTAATTGGCCAAAAACGATTTTTTGATATGAGCCAATCTAGACCTGATAGCTATGATTGATTGTTAATCAGATTAGAGAGTGTTAAACCTCGAAAGAGACAATCGGCCGGATTGTTTTTTCCTTCTACATGAAACCAATTTTGCGGATCAATTAAATTTTGAATTTTGAAAACACGGTTAGCTACGAGAGTATTCCATCGATTCGGGGATGCGTGAATCCAATTAAGGGCTATTGTGGAGTCTGAGAGGGCCCAGATCTAATCTGTTTTGATACGAGAACTGTATGGGTCAACTACAAATCTTAAAAGTTTTGCCAACAAAAACGCCGCAACAGTTCCAGTCTGGGAACTGATACAGTTTCAATGGGTGCCACTTTGGACTTGGCACACACTAGTGATATCTTTGAGGAGTTATGATGAATATTGGTTCTTCCATATCCTTGCCTGGATGCATCTGCAAATCCAATAAGACTAACAGACACACCTTTATAAACACCGAGACGTCGAGGTATTTGTAAAGATTCTAAAAGAGGGATTTCCGAACAGAAGCGAATCCAACAGGTTACTATATCGGACGGTGGAGTACTACCCCAATCTATATTTTGCAACCATTACTTCTGGATTAAGAGTTTTGCGTATAATGTTACAGGCGCTATAAGACCGATTGGATCGAAAATCCGAGCTACAACTGTAAACCTAGAACATTGTGTGCATTATCATCAAATGAGATTGGCTGTGCTAAACAATCCTCTACTGGGATTTCAGCTAAGAATTCTTTGGAGTTACTACACCATTTGACTATTTGAAAACCCCCAGCATTGAACATACCTACCAATTCAAAATATAGTTTCTTTGCTTGGGGCAAATTTTCTATAGAACTAATAAAATCATCCATATAAAAATTGTTGGAAACTGCTTGCGATGCTAGCGAATAGGATTTACTGTCGACAGAAGCAAGTTGCCTTACTGTACGGATGGCTAGATAGGGCGAGGATTTGTTTCCAAACAGAACCCTATTAAATCTGTATGGAGTAAGCGGATCATCAGGGGAAAATCTCCACAGCAAAAGTTGAAAGTTTCGGTGATTGAGAGTTATCACAATTTGAAGGTACATTTTCTTCAAGTCTGCGGTAATTGCAATTGGAAACAAACGAAAATTAATCAATATTGTTACGATATCCGTCTGCAGTTTGGGACCAGCGTGTAAGATATCGTTCAATGATTTTCTCTTAGAAGATCTAGTACTAGTACTTTGTGGTTTAGGTACACCATGAGGAGGAATAAAATAATGCGGACCTAACATCACAGTACAGATTTCTAAATTCGGGGGAAAATCTAAATTTGTTTTCTAAAGTACAAAATCTATTATAAGCTGTGGTATAAAAATCACATAATATTGTAGGACTGCTGAGATTTGAACCATAGGTTTACTCACACTCTACGTCATCACTGCTTAATGCTGATGCTGACGGTACTTCCTCTAATTCCCAAAACTTAGAGATAAAGGTTTCTATGGGCTATTGCACAAAGTGCTTGCGTTTCATTTATTTGGATAAAAGGCAATGCAGGAACAGAGCCCATGACTACAAAGCCCAAAGTGGTCTGCAGAACAATGGGTGATGGAAATGGTCCAACTATTCTAGCGCTATCTAACAATCTAGAATACATTTCTGCACCCACCGAAAAGGTTTAATCGGCTAGATTTAGATTTTCCAAATGTTTTGTAAAATTAGTATCCACGGGTAGTGAAGGTAGATCATTTGTTATCCTATCTAGTACCAAGAATTGTTTGCTGTTTTGGCTGCTTCTCAGTACAAGGCTACACAAAAAAGACAAAGCCAGCCAAAAAGTCTGCGAAGACGTTTTCCGCCGCCTCCTCAATGTCCAAGAAGCAAAAGACATTTCTTTGCGGCTTCCGTTTTGACCTTGACCAAAATAAAAACGCAAAACCAAAGACTTTATCTAAGGTGAAGAAAACCACCAAGGTACCCACCAAAGCAATAAAAGCACCGAAATCTAAAGTCAACAATCTACTTTATGTTTTTGTGGCATATTCTTAAAAGTTCAATCGGTAGAGAAAAACTTCAGATTCCAAATACTTGCTGCTACCTACGCTCCTGGTAGGTAACAGATTAATATATCAAATATTCTTTGTTTGGTTTGAGATAATTATATTGTAAATAAGACATTTCTAACAGTATTGGTCAGTTAATTTTGAAGAACGTATGATTGTACTTTTTTTCGTAAAATTGACAAAACTCAAGTGCTTGCAACTGTCAACTGTTCTGCTCTTGAATCCTATCTCATAATACCGGATTTTTGCTTGTGTTTCAAACTGCGTACAAGATTCGTACTGCCGTACTCTAATTAGACGTGTGATAAATTACTTAAT